>JADRCH010000256.1:790173-830069 GCA_019843965.1 Rhynchomys soricoides
CTGTCTCCTGCATGTTGGTGCTGTGTGCTCTGTCTCCTGCACGTTAGCTCTGTGTGCTCTTGTCTCCTGCATGTTGGTGCTGTGTGCTCTGTCTCCTGCATGTTAGCTCTGTGTGCTCTGTCTCCTACATGTTAGCTCTGTGTGCTCTTGTCTCCTGCATGTTAGCTCTGTGTGCTCCTGTCTCCTGCATGTTGGTGCTGTGTACTCCTGTCTCCTGCACTGCTGACGCTGTTTTTCAGTCCTGGCACTCAGCGATGCTCACTGAATGGAGCACTGTGACTGTTGCTCACCAGCATTTCTCAGAGTTGGGCTTGTGGTGCACCTGTCACAAATTGCCTCATGTGCCAGTTTAAAAGTCTCCCTATGCATTGAATCGTCTCTACCCAAGAAGACTTGATTCTGTGATTTCCCAAACTTCCCCAAAGGGTCTGGTACAGGTGGAAATTGAAAATCACTGGATTGGGCTGGCACTGTAACTGCCCATCCTCATTCAAAGCGCTTTAGTGAGAAAAGGTACTGTTTCCTACTGAACTAGAGGACAAGCAAAGTGTAGCACAAGGAAGTGTAGTGCCAGGATGTGACTTGAATCACATCACATGCTCCCTTGAGATTCGTCTCTGAATGTCAGCTTTCCCAAACAGATGGCTCATTTCTTACCAATCAGTTCCCAAGAGCCAATTCTACCTTCTCACTAAATTAGGGTTGTGTGGGGCTGGCTGAAAAATACTACCTGCCACAGTTGCTAACAGTCAAACTGTCCCTGTGGACGAGAGAAACTAGGCCAGCTCTTCCTGGGTGATGGAGACCATGAATAATGCATAGAGAATGCACCTACTTCTCATGTGGGTCTTATTCTGTTAATATTTCCAATTATGTTAAAATATAAGGACTGGAGGGAAAACAGCAGGGAACATATCAAACTATTAATCATGGTGTGTTCAACAATCTCTATTTTCTCCAGTAGAGAAGGGTAGGTCCACGTCAAGGAACAATTAATAAAGTATCCACTCCCAAGATCAGGTAGTAAGACTCATTCACACAGAAAGCTCCTGCTGGGCATGAAGCTGTGTTCGTTACGTGTGTGTTGTATGAGCCTCACCACTTAATCAAATCAGTGCAAAGTCTATCGTGAAATTAAGTGAGGGAAGAGACAGGGAAGCATGAACAAGCTGGAATCTTTGACCCGCTAGGTGAAGTCAGAGATTCTGGCTTGCCCTAACAGTTATTAACTTCAATTCTAGGTTCATTTGCCAGGAACCTTTGTTGGATCGGGTTATGGTTTACTGCCCCACACAGTGAAACTGCCCATGGAAGTGCAAGGTGACTTTCTTGGGAAAGAAAAGCAAACAGATTTGGAACATCTAGTGCTGTTTGACTTTTTCACCTTTGATGCTAAGCACAGAGGATCAGAGTTGGGAGGCATAAAGGTTAGACCTTAACACTTCAAGAGTAGCCATTTGTGCAATATCTAATATAAGGTGCCATGGGCAGTAGACTCCTCCCTCATGAGACCTACAATCCCTCAGGAGGAGTACAAGCCCCCAACCATGTTTTATTTATGAACATGTATGCAAATTCCAAATAGTGGTTCAATCTCTACAGGTTAATGATAAGAATCAAGAGATGAAAACTCAGAGTTAAGGCTCATGGTATTAGTCAGAGGACCCTATCTGGGAGTTTCCTAACCCCAAGAGCAGAGCTAGCTAGTGGGTAGGGAGTGGAGCCATTACCAAGCTACCTGTATGGAGGAGAGAGGCACAAAGGAGGTGGAGAAAATCAAGGTTCTGGTGTTTATCATGGCTGAGGTCACATCAGGCTTAGTACAGGCATTCAGAAATGTCTGACCTCTTTGTACCCACAAGCTTCCTGGACTTTATATTGTCCTCTCTTCTTGAACATGTCCAGGCTAGCCAAAACCCCTCCAGTACCAGAGACTATTAGAGTCCCTAGTGGGGCATGGAGTTCCTTGTTCTCTGCCCCTCCTGAGGCATCTGAATTTGCCCATGATGCTGCTCTGCATTGATGCATTGATGATTGTCTCTGTTCTGGCTCCAGGCATACAGATTATGAAGCTCTCGCCTGTCCTCCCACATGTCCAAAGAAGGACAGCCCACCAGCACACTGGCTCCATCTCCTTTACAAGTGAGAGGAAAACCTAACCCCTTCCTATGCCATCCTCCAGGCTTCGCAGCATCCCAAGCGTGTGAGATTTGCTTTTAACTTCTGATTATGACATCAGCGGAGCAAATTTCTCAATTATCTATCTTAGGGCACAAATTTCTTGTTTTAAAGACTGAAATGAGGGAGATTTGTAATTTTAAATCACATTTATAAGAACATAACTTCTTTCTGCACAACTTCTCTCTTGAGAGCAGTCCATTGCAAGGCCACCGTAGCTGTCAACCAAGAAGACATGTTAAACCTGGTTAATGTGAATGAGCAGGGGACCAGAGCTCCCCTGTCTTCAGCAGCCATCTTAATGCACAGAAGCAAATCATGGAATTCAAACGCTTGGTGTATTTTTATCATTTTTAAGCAGAAGAATGAGGATAAAAGAAATGTCAAGGAAAGACCAAGAGTGGGTCAAAGTTAATTTATTACAAAGGAATCAAGGACAGGAGTTCTATTCTTATCCTCCACTCTCTAATTATAGCATTGTTGAGTCGTTACTTTTTCAAAAGAATATTTAGGTCAGAATTCTTAGCATAGTCAAGTAAGGAGTAAGGAGAAAGCTTACTAGAGTGATCACAGGAAGCTCAAAGAAGTAGTAGGTGGACTGGAAAATCAAGTTCTGGGGCCCAAATGTCATTCATTCTGGGGTTTGCCAAGGAGGAGGTTCTCTGCAATCACTGTCCACAGGGGAGCAGATGCCACTGTTTACTTTGTTGCCAGGAAGTAGAACCGGTCACATCAAAAGCCAAACATCCTGCTGCCACCAATACTGTACAAAGAAGAATTGGGCAGAGCCTTCTGCACGTTCTTGCTTTTCGTTCAGAGTGTTTGGATGAACCAAAGAAATAAATGCTATATTCAGCTCACATATCCACAGGTTCTGCATCTTCAGATGTAACTTGCTGCAGAGGAAAAAATATTTGAGAAAAATCTATGCCTATACCGAACACCTACCCGCAGACCTTTGTCTTCTACATTGTTGCTTAAACACCGTGGTGAACCAGCTACTGACATCACATTGTGCTTGGTACTTCAGTCAATCTAGAGGTAATGCACAGCAAGATTGATAATGTACAAGTCATATGTCAGTGCCATGCCATTTCATATAAAGACTTTTATTTGTGGATTTCATATACGTGAGGGTCTTGGAACCCATCTCTCATGGGCACTAAGGGACCACTGTGTGCCTCTGTTGCAAGGGACAGCATAAGAATCCATTTTTCTGGATCTGTCATTCTGTGTCACCTACTTTCTAAACACAGAGAGTGTACGCAGAAGGGGCAGCTCAGTGGAGTGCAATTTGTAGTCATAACAGAGCAGATGAGGTGGTAAACTGTCAGGGAGAGGTGGCCAGGATGTAAGCAACGGAGTACAGTCATAAACAAACAACAAATAAATGCATAGTATGCTATCCTTTGTGGAGAAAAGGGGGAAAATGCATACAAACACAAACACTAGTGGGGCAGGAGGGAGGAGTGGAAGACAGGCTTTTGGTCTGAATCCTGTGGCCAACACAAGTTAATTAAAAACTCAGCTGCTGAAAGGAAAGGCAAGCAAAACAAATGAAGCTGGTTATGATCATAAAATTGTTAGGGTAAGTCTTGGGGAATCCCAAGTAACTTTAAAATCAAATATCTTCAGCAAGCATTACCATGACATGAATTCTAAGGAAAAATAAAAATGGTTATTATCATGTGCATGCATGTATCTGTGTGTGGGCACACATGTGTGCACTTGTGTGTGTGCGCACGTGTGAATCCTGGAACAATCTATGTAGGTTAGAGAACAACGTCGAATACTAGTTCTGCCTTCCACTTTGTTTGGGAGATGGGTCTTTTGCTTTTCACTGTCATGTATTCCAGAGTAACTGACCCACACGCCTTTGGAGAACTTTCCATCTCTGACTCCCATGTCTATGCAGAAGTGCTGGCATCACAGACATGTGCATTATTATGTCTGTTTTTGGTGTGGTTTGGGGGGATGCAAACTGAGGTCATCAGAATTACACAGCCAGCTCTTTCACTGATGTACCATTTCCTTAGGCCTTGATATAGTTCTCGTTTAAAATAAAGTTTCTTTATATTTTAGGCAAAAATGCAAGGAGTAAGTGATATATATATCTCCATATCTTGATGCCACACACCTTTCTCCCAGCACTCAGGAAGCAGAGGCAAGAGGATCTTTGTGAGTTCAATACCAACCGGTATACATAGCAAGCTCCAGGCCAACCAAGGTTGTATCATGAGACCCTGTCTTAAAAAAATATGATTTTTTTTTTAGATACTAGGTTTCTTTATTCAGTGATTACCAGAGTTATCCAGAAACAAAACTGATTTGTTTGTCAATGTCCTGAAAGACTTTTCTGAGCCTAGTAGCCTGGTTCTTTGCCTGCCCCTTCCCCCATTTAGTTTTGTTTCCTGGAGTCTTTTACTTCAAATTGTGCCTATGTCAGGAGAATTCCAGGCTCAAGACAAGAGTATACAAATATAAAATGTAGTAAGGATTTCTGCTATAGGGATGTCTCTTCTAGGGAGTCATAGGGGGTAAAAGGCAGGGGTGTAGATTCGATGACCAAGCACAGCCAGATTTCAGAAAGACACATTGTGATTACAAAGATTATGCCCCTCACAATGACGAGATAAGTACAGAAATTCTTGTCACAATAGAAAGGTGATGATTGGGGGCTGGAGAGATGGCTCAGCAGTTAAGAGCACTGACTGCTCTTCCAGAGGTCCTGAGTTCAATTCCCAACAACCACATGGTAGCTCACAACCATCTGTAATGGGATCCAATGCACTCTTCTGCTGTGTCTGAAGACAGTGACAGTGTACTCACATACATAAAATAATTAAATAAAATCTTTAAAAAAGAAAGGTAATGATTAGCAATTGTATATTACACACTTCAAAAAAGCTACAGGAGAGGCCTTGAAATGTTCTCAATCAAAAAGCAAACAAAAAAACCAAAAACATTTGAAGTAATGGTTATGCTAATTGCCCCGACTTAATAATTACAAAATATATTCATGCATCAAAATATGACAGTATATCCCCCAAAATATGTGCAGCTGCTATTCATCAATTAATATAAAGCAAAGTTAAAAAGGATAAAATCAGTCTCTAATCACCTCTGTAAGAAAGATCTCAAAACAGAACTTAAAAAAAAAAAATGTATGTGGTAGAGCTGGAAAGGTAACAAGGATTAAACTTTGTGTGAGTAGATCAGGACAAAAAAATGACAGAAAAATTATAGATAAAAGTAAAATGGGAAGGAACCTAGGAGTAAATCAACCTGTGGAGACCCCAGTAAGATATACACAGACATCAGAAAAGTTGGCAAAATAAAATAAAGGCATATTTGAAGTGGAGAAGAGAAAGTAACAGATCTAGCACAGCAGCTTACATGCTCAAAGTCCGAATCTTCAAACAAGGAAAACAGTAAAGACAGAACAAAACCACAAAGATGCAAGTGGAGAAATCTTCTGCAGTAAGTGCAAAGCACAAAAGCAAAATGTAATGACAAATGCGAGTTGGAAGTTATCACTGTGAACTCATGATTTTTTATGTCACATATATGTATTCTTCCATGCATCAAAATGTCTAAGATATAACACCACCGTAATTAACAATCTTCTCTCATAGAATTTGGATTTTAGTCTTTCACACTATTTCTTGTGAAAAACATCTAGAGTTTGTGCACCAAAAGAAGACATCCAAGAATTAATCGAGTTGTATAGAAAGAGATCAGGATCCCACTGGATAAACACTCATATTGTGTGGCTGTAGTTCATTAAAACCCATTGAACTTATTTGATATGGTTTTGTGCAGGTTTGTGTGAATGTAATTGTATATGAATGGTCATGTGTGCATGCATTTGCGTGTGTGTGCGCGTGTGTGTGTGTGTGTGCGCGTGCATGCTAGTGGAGGCCAGAGGTCACAGAGGCCCCAGGAGCTGTTTGACTTGTTTATTGGGGTAGGGTCCATCACTGGCTTGGGGCTCATAGACCATGGAGTAGACTAGGTTGGCTGGTTGGGGTTATAAATATACTTCACCCCCTCCCATCCCAAAGAGGTATTGGGAATAGAATCCAATAACGTGTGTGTGTGTGGCAAGCACTTTACCAACTGAATCATTTCTTGAGCTTCTGAAATTCACAGACTGTGAACTAAAAACCCATGAGTCCATAGTGATAGCAAAGAGAAGAAATAGTCTGGGGGTGGGGAAAGACCTCACTGTTCACTGTTTGAAGTCCTTACTAAAGTAACACTTAGCTTTGGATTATAGAGAAAGGAGAAATCTTCAATGCACTTTTGAGAAAGCCTATACTTCAGGGCCACCCAAAGGCCCCAGTTGGTGAGATTGCTGAGTCAGCACTATCTTAACAACATTTCACTCCTGGCTAAATTACAGACCACTGATGAACTCCTGATACTTAATAAGTGACTATTGGGAAATAGGGCATCTGTGTGGGAGCCACAGTAAGCCCATAGACTGGTTTCTGGTTGCAATGAAGAGATCAGCATGTTGCTCCACCCCAGTGCCTCTCTTAGCATCTCTAGGTTGTCAGAGAGATCTCATCTGATGCTGAAGTAACACACACAAGGCAGGATGCATTCTAGCCTCAAACATTTAAATAGAGTGGAGACTTTATATCCCACTTACAGAAATAAGGCCAACAATAGGAGAATGAAACAGATGAACTGAGAATTGGAGTTGAGATTATTTTCTTCATGGAGTACATTCTCTTTGCAAGATGGCGTCTCCACACCATGCCCATCTGAGTCACAGAGTCCTGGGGGAATAACCAGATGCAATATATAGTCTCAAAATACGTCATGTTTCGAACAAATCACATAGACATGATTTGGAAGACACTGAGAGGGTTATTTATTAAGTGGACTGGTTTATTATTACACAATACCAACCTTTTTAGAAAATTAGAGGAAAATACTGCTGTACTTTCACAAGGAAAAATGTTTTCATCTTAAAAAGAAATAACCAAAATATTAATAGTGAAATGTAATAATGGCTAATGTTCCCTTATACTTATAAATTTTAATTATCTAGTACACGATTATGAAAAAATATTTTCCCAGTGAGTTATTTTTTATAATAGATCATTGTTTTCTTTGCACTGTATTGGAAAGCTTTCATACAGATGAGGGATTGAGATAGAAACTGGTCAGGTAGGGCAGAGATCCCAGAGCAACAGTTCCAACAATGTCCTTGCTGGAGGCCAGGAATGTCAGGGCAGAGTTTTGGTTCCGGTTTGTCAAGTCCTAAATGAGCACCTCTGACGGAGACTGTGAATGATTATGTGACTGAAACTGAGCGAGGCACCTGGACACCTTGTGGCTGGGCCAACTGGACCGACCAGCTCATCTCCTTTCCCGGGCCTCTGTCTAGTTTCTACCACAAGTCTTTTAAGAAGCCCCCAGATTAGCTGCCCACTAACAACCCACTTCTCCAGTCGCTATGTAGGAGCCCCTTCCCTTCCCCCTCTGCTCGCTATCCCTCTGGGAGCCACAAATTTCATTTTTCAAATTCAAGGGTTAAGAACCCACAAGCTTGGGGGTAGCTTTCAGCACTGTTAAGTTTTTTGAAACCCCAGTCCCACAAGCAAAGCACACCAAGAGCAAAGAAAAAGCTCTGCCATTCTCAAAGGCGCCCTCGTATTTCCACACGGCTATCTGTGGGGACTTTTCCTTGCTCACCCTAAATTGTTCTGTTCTTCCTAGCAGTGAGGAAACACGGTGCTGCGGAGGGCAGAGTGATGGATTTGTTTAACTAAGTGTTGTCGGAGTGTTATTATGCCTCCCCAGTGAGAAATCACTCCAAGCACTTAGAGATTCATAAAGGACAAAACTCTTTAATAATAGCGAGCTAGTTCAGGCTAATGCATGGAAGAGAACCCACCTGGAACAAAAATCCCAGTCAACTGAACGTATCTTCACAGCCCCAAGTTACACTTTGAGCAATTAAACATTCTTTATAGAGACAGTAATTCATGGCTTGGTTGTTTAGACAAATGGAGAGATTTACGATGTAGAAATTATCTCGGAGACCGACCTCGGCTGCCTTTCCTAGGGCGGCTGTTGGCCAGGGTCACCCTACCTGCCTGGTAGAATTTAAGCTCTCCCTTGATCAGTGGCTGTCAGCCAGGGTTGGGTTCTTTAGGCTGCCTGACAGAGACAACGCGCTTGCAGCTAAATTTTACTTTTGTGTAACTTAGCATTTTCTAAGTGAACTTATTGGTAAATCCTTCCTAACAACAATCTATTATTTCCGTTTCCCTCTGTAGTATCTCACACTCTGAGAAACTCGGAACAACAGACAGGCAGCTTCTCTCGGTTCTGCAGCCTAAAAACTCATGAGTATTGGCAGAAACTCTTCCTTCTGCAGATGGTGGAGACCATTCAATGCTTCTTTCCAGCTTCTGGGCTGTGCCGGTAATTTGGGGGCTCCTTAGTTTATAGAAGCATCAATCACACACACCCCTGTACCAGTTACCCAGTCAGGGTTCTCTAGACAAGCAACTTGTGTGTGTGCGTGCGCATGTGCGTGTGTGCGTGTGTGTGTGTGCGTGTGTGTGTGTGTCTTGCACGCATGCGCGCGCGCGCACACACACACACACACACACACACACATACACACACACACACACATTAACTTATTAGAATGGCTTACAGGCTGTGGTCTGGCTAGTCCAACCGTGACTGCCTATGAAGGGAAAGTCCAAGAATCCAGTAATCCACTAGACTGGATGTCTCAGATGTTCTTTAGTATATGTTGGAATTCCAAAGAAGTAGGCCCTCATAGCAGTGAAGAAATGAACTTGCCAGTGAGTATCAGAGCAAGCAGGTAAGGAGTAAAAGATTCCTTCCTTCTTCCACATCCCTTATATAGGCTGTCGGCAGAAGGTGCAGCCCAGATTTAAGGTGGATCTTCGGCCCTCAAAATGACCCAATCAAGAAAAATCCCTCACAAATCTGCCCAGTTGCTTGAACTCAATTCCAGTATAGTTGACAACCAAGAAGAGCTATTTGAGGGGACAGAGTCTCATCATGCAGGTGACCTTGAAGGCTAACCTTAAACTCTCTATCTTTCTGATTCCACCTACAAGCTCTGGGTTTGTAGGCATGCTTAGCCACCCTCAGCTCAGCTCTCCCCCCCTCCTTTTTAGAAATGGTACCTGGATTGAAGCCCATCCAAATTACTTCATTTTAACTTAATTACGTGCATAAAAACCCTGTCTCCAGTTAAGGCCATATTCTGCAGGCTGTGGTGGCCTGTGATTCTAGGAAGGTGAGGCAGGAGGATTCGAGTTTAAGATAGCTTGGGTTAGTTAGATAGTAAGACCCGGTCTCAAAACAAAACAGAATGGAGGATTACACTCTTGAGTTCCTGGGAGCAGAGTCAGGACTTCAAGGTATTCAACCCATGTTAGTGAGGGAGAGAAAAGCCTGAAGCTGAGACATCTGGAAGTCCACAAGCCTCACAGGACTCAGTCACTACCCAGAGGAGGGTGTGGCCTATGGGGCTCACCCTGTCTTTGATTACAACAACGTCACTCCTGCTGGTGTATCACATTTCCTGAAGTTCAAGCCCCTGTTGAGTGCTCTGCTCCTCACGAAACACTAACAATGAGATGTAGCTAGTGCTGGCCATGCCCAGTGACTGCACACAGGAGGGACAAGTGCAACCATTTCTTATCTTTCCTCGGAGCGACACATTTTTCTTTTGCCCTAAAATTCCAAGAATCCACCAGAACTCATTCATGGTACTGGACTACAAAAACACTTTCCCCATTCCTCTTGAGAGTGAGTTAGATTTCCTTAAGATATGTCAGGATGTATCCCTTGGGACTGGGCTCCACAACTATGAGCTTGGACTGGTTGTGGTCTTCTGTAACGGTCTACGCCTGATGTGAAAAGTTTTCTTGATGCAGTGAGCTGGGGCATTTGGGAGGGGTTGGAGGAAGAAAGGGAAGGAGGGACTGATGTCATTCTATTACCACATCAAAAATGAAAAAAAAATTTTTTTTGAAGAGAAAACTGTCCTGATTCTGAAAAGTGGCTTTTGCCCTCACCTCACAGCAGGTGATCTGGTAAACTTCAGTCTTTTGTCTTTTTGTTAGGACAATGTTGAAAATAAAAAAAGAAGATAAAGTAATATTATCTAGTAATTATGTTCCTCTAGTACATGGATATGGAAGCATAGTATACACAAGAGGGCGCTAGATCAACATATAATAAGACAGCCCCACAAAAAGACCCAGGCACACAAATTAACATTAGCCTAAAATACCTTTGAGTCATTGTTTGTTTCACAGCTGAGAATTGGAAATATTTACTTGCTGAAGAATCTTCTGCACATTCCTCGTATAACTTAGTATCTTCACATCTGAGAACTGCAGCATCTTTGAATAAATCCCCAGCATACACGTGATTTGGAAGCAGAGATGCTTCCTTTGCAGGTTGTGTAGACTAACACTTTTCTCCAGCTCCTTAATTTATAAAAGCATGAGTCACGCCAATCCAGCCTTCATCTTCACAGATGTGTCTGGACCAGTCAGGATTCTCTAGAAAAACAATTGTGTGTGTGTGTATGTGTGTGTGTGTGTGTGTGTGTGTGTGTGTGTCTGTGCGTGAATTATAGTTTATCAAAACCCATTGAACTTATTTTGTATGGGTTTGTGCATGTTTGCATATATGTATGTGCATGTGTGTATGCATGCAAGAGGGGGCCAGAGATCATCACACACAAACATATCACACTACAGACACACACACACACACACTCACACTCACACACACACACAAAAAAATGCCTAGCAAATACACACCTATCACTTCCTCTGAAACAGCAATGAGGTCTTAAATTCCTAAGCTTTTTACTACCCATGTAACATGTGCTATTAAGCAATTAGAGACAGCTGTCAAAATAAATTAAGTAAACTTTATCAGTGGTGCAGCATGTCCTTAAAAGGGTTATTT
Source organism: Rhynchomys soricoides (assembly GCA_019843965.1). Classification (NCBI taxonomy): domain Eukaryota; kingdom Metazoa; phylum Chordata; class Mammalia; order Rodentia; family Muridae; genus Rhynchomys; species Rhynchomys soricoides. The sequence goes on from JADRCH010000256.1 coordinate 801,343, forward strand.
ATCTCCATGGTGAATCAGTTTAAATCTGGACAAGAATTATGGGAAGTGCACATTGCATCTTGGAAGGCTCTCTTGCTCACTCTTAACACTTCATCCTGCTGAGATATTTATAGGTGCTTAGAGGCAAAAGAAATCAGTAAAACTTTTAGGAATATGAACAAATATATGGAAACATCCATGGCATCATTTCAAGTTAGCTTAGTTTGAGCATTTAAAAGATAAAGATTTGCGTTTATATAGAGAAAGAAATCCCTAAGCTGTAGATAAAGCCCGCCCGAGAGGAAATGTGACCACAGTGATAAATCCATCACTGGAGTCAAGTCATTCACTAGCTGATAAATTTTATTTTTTTGTTTTTGAAATTCTAAGTGTGTGTATAGTATGCTGTGTATGTGTGTGTGTGCTTGTATGGTGTGGTGTGTATGTGTGTGCATGATGTTGTGTGTGTATGTTTGTATGGTGGTATGTGTGTGTATGGTGTGGTATGTGTGTGTATGTTGTATGTGTATGTTTGTGTGTGTGTGTAGTTTGTGTATAGTGGGGTGTATGTGTGGGGTGGGGTGGGGTGTATGTGTGTGCATGATGTGGTGTGTGTATGTTTGTATGGTGTGGTATGTGTGTGTGTTTGTGTGGTGTGGTGTATGTGGGTGTATGGTCTGGTATGTGAGGGGGCAGTGTACATGTACATAGTGGTGTGTGTGTGGTATACAAGGGGTGGTGTGTGTTTGGTGTGGTATATGAGCAGTGGTGTGTGTACATATGGTGTGCATATGTGAATGTGCTCATATGTACGTGTGTGTGTGTGTGTGTGCATGCGGGAGTGTGTGTGTGTGTTGTATGGTATGTGTGTATGTGTGGTACAGTGTATGTGTACATGATATGTGTGTGTATGTGGTGTGATGTACGTGTGGTATTTGTAGTATGTGTATGTGTGTACAGTGTGGTATGCTATAGTGTGTGTTCTGCGTGTGTATGTTGGAGTGTGTGTGTGTGTGTGTGTGTGTCTGTCTGTCTGTCTGATGTGGTATCTGTGTGTGCTGTGATGTATTTGTGTTTATGGTACGATATGCATGTATGGTATAGTGGTGTGTGTGTGTGTTTGTGTGTGTGTGTTTGTGTGTGTGTGTGTGTTGTATGTGCATACCACAGCATGCATATAGATGTCAGATAGAAGGTTGTGGGAATCAGTTCTCTCTTTCTACCATGCACTTCCTGGAGATTGAACTTGGGTCATCAGGTTTAGCAGCAAGAGTCTCTAACCAATGAGCCATCTGACTAACCCAATAACCAGAATTTTTACCCTTTTACTAACTCTTCTTGATTACACGGAGTAGATTCTGGACTAAGTGGATTTGGGGCTAAACCCCAAACCCTGAAGCCTAGTTTTCTTACCTCTTGTACTGGCTGGTTTTGTGTCAACTTGACACAAGCTGTAGTTATCACAGAGAAAGGAGTTTCAGTTGAGAAAATGCCTCCATGAGATTCAGAGGTAAGGCATTTTCTCAATTAGTGATCAAGGGGGGAGGGCCCCTTGTGAGTGGTACCATCCCTGGGCTGGAGGTTTGGGTTCTATAAGAAAGCAGGCTGAGCAAGCCAGGAGAAGCAAGCAAGCCAGTAAGCAGCATTCTTCCATGGTCTCTGCATCAGCTCCTGCTCTTTGACCTGCTTGAATTCCAGTTCTGACTTCCTTTTGTGATGAACAGCAGCATGGAAGTGTAAGCTCAATAAACCCTTTCCTCTCCAACTTGCATCTTGGTCATGATGTTTGTGTAGGAATAGAAACCCTGACTAAGACAAATTGGTACCAGGAGTGGGGTATTCCTGTGACAATCTGACCATGTTTGGGGAGGACTGAGGAAGGACTTTGGAACTTTGAGCTAAAGAGCCATTGGGATGTTAAGAGCTCTGTGGGGTGTTCTGTAGGAGCTTGGAAGATAATGTTGAGAAAGTGCAGAAGATTGAGGCCTGGCTTGTGAAATTTCAGAGGGAAGATTAAAGACTCTTATCAGGGTTATTGCTAGTTTGATTTAAGATTCTGTGGTTTTGGTTAGCTGGGGCTGAAGAAGTCAGCTGTGATTAACAAGATACCAGAACTACTAAAACAAAACCATTGCATTTCTGGGACTATTGATGCTGGTTAGCTGGAGCTGGGAAATTGGTGGTGATTGGGAAGAGACCAGCATCATTGAGATAAAATCTTCTGAGAAGTGTTTTCTGAGAGCACAGAGGCTGCATTCCAGAGATAGCCAAGGTTGTACCTTGTGCTGTGGCTGGACTTGGTAATATGTAAGAGTCACCCAGGTGGTACTGGTTTTGAAGGCATGAAGGAGACATGAACAGCTGAGGCCTGGGCACTGTGAGAGGCTGTGGAAAGCCATTGGTGAAGGTGCAGCTTCAGTTGCAATTGCTGGCCCAGGACTGAAGGGGTCATGCAAAGGAGGTGAGGCTTGGCACCATGAAGAGAGCCTATGAGAGGCTGTTGGTAAAGCCTAGTTGCAGCGGAAGATAGCAGTGTTTTGGAGATGCCAGTACCATGAGATGACCACTAAGAACAGGCAGCAGCCAGGCATCTGGAATGGTGTATGCTACAAAGGGCAGAGCTGGAGAAGTGACTCAAGCCCTTGGAGGAATCCAGAAGATCGTGAGTGAATCCCAGACATTGGACAGTTGGAGTTTGATTTTGATTTTGATTGTGACTGTGGCCTGATATTTTTCCTTCTCAAAGAAAGAAGGTATTTCAGTGGAGCCCACAGTTAAGAGACTTTAAATTTTTTAAAGACTTTGAATTTAAGAGATTGGATGTTTAAAAGAGACTGAAATGTTAATATGTAAGAATTTACAAAGACTAGGGGACTTTTAAAGTTATTTAGATCTTGGGAATGAATAAGAAAATAAGGGTTGAGGCTTAATGGTGATGTATTGTGTGTCAAGTTGACAAGAGGTCAATTGTACTGGCTGGTTTTGTGTCAACTTGACACAAGCTGGAGTTATCACAGTGAAAGGAGTTTCAGTTGAGAAAATGCCTCCATGAGATTCAGAGGTAAGGCATTTTCTCAATTAGTGATCAAGGGGGGAGGGCCCCTTGTGAGTGGTACCATCCCTGGGCTGGTAGTTTTGGGTTCTATAAGAAAGCAGGCTGAGCAAGCCAGTAAGTTACATCCCTCTATGGCCTCTGCATCAGCTCCTGCTCCTTGACCTGCTTGAGTTCCAGTCCTGACTTCCTCTGGTGATGAACAGCAATTGGAAGTGTAAGCTCAATAAACCCTTTCCTCCCCAACTTGTATCTTGGTCATGATGTTTGTGCAGGTATAGAAACCCTGACTAAGATACCTCTAAAGTAGGATCAATATTTCTACTTGGTATGTTGGAATTGGCATTTTAAATCAATTTTTTGCACTTTACACAGATCAAATAATAATTATAAAGTATTAAATATCCTCTGTGTTTTTAAGGTTGTTTTGTTTTTAGCTTCTCTCCATCTCCTTTCTTTGTCTGTTTCCAGTCCTACTTGATGATTAGCTGCTTTCACTCTGTCTTCTCTTGGTGCCTCCCTTGACCACCCCACTCCCTATACAGCAACCCTTGTGGGCTGCTCCATGGAGCAGCATGTGGAACAATTAAACATGGTGTTCACTCAGCGTTCCTAGGGGTATCTTTCAAGGACACTCATTTCCTAGTTGGATTTATTTCAGCTCTGTGGAGGGTGCAATATTATGCTGTAATTTGTTGTATTAGGCAGAATTGTCTTGTGTCTGTGTAGAGGTGTTTTGCTGTATGCATGTCTAGTGCCCTTGAAGGCCAGAAGAGAGCATTGGACCCCCAGGAACTAAAGCAGTTGTAAGCTTGGGAATCATTCTCCAAAAGAGCAGCCAGTGCTTATTAACTGCTGACGTAACTTTTAATGAGCTATCCAGAGAATTTCTACCTTTTTGATTTGGCTTATTTTTATGTGATCATTAGAGGTTCCAATACTTAGCTAATAGTAGTGTTCAGAAAAGTGGACCACCCAGAGAGAGTCCAGTAATAGAATGACCCTGTATTTAAGGTCTATCTAGGGGGCTGGAGAGATGGCTCAGTGGTTAAGAGCACGCATTGCTCTTCCAAACATCTTGAGTTCAACTCCCAGCATCCACATGGCAGCTCACAACTGTCTGGCTCTGTCTTCTGGTGTGCAAATGTACATACAAAGTGCCTATATACATAAAATACATAAATAATGAATCATAAGGCCTATCTGAAACTACTCATTCTGACTGTATTTTCTGCCCATTTTAAAACTACATGTCATTAACACTTCTGCAAACAAATTCAATAATATACTATTATTTCTCAGAACTGGATTCTATAGTGTGTGTGTGTGTGTGTGTGTGTGTGTGAATTACAAGCAGAATTCTAAACAGTAAGGAACAATTCACAGTCATTATTTTTAACTATCTCCTTTCTCAGAGCTCTTTGGCTCCCTAAATAGAGCTGATAAACCAGTGTGTAGTCCTTTGAACTTAAAAATCTGCATGAAATTCCGCTTCATCTATGAGGTGTTAAAAGCAAGAGCCTCATCAAATCCATGATTGATCATCTTTTTTTTTTCTTGCTGGGCTGATTAACAAGTCAAGTCTCCAGTTCCTCCTTACCCTCTCTCCGGACACCATAATATTGTACTCTGGGATCCAATCCAGGCCTTTTGCATGCTGGGCAAGCCACCTCTGCTAACCTTTGTGCCTAACCCAGCCTATGAGCCTTTGCAAAGCTTGTAGAAAGCATTCCTGAGGAGAAAGATCGCAGACACAACCAGGAGGAACGCTACAGTCGATAGGAGCTCCTTTTGTCGCGTTAAATAATTTCCCGTATCTTTGCTGTCCAGATCTGGCTTCTGCTGTGTAATTTCCATCACAATATAGCAGATTGGAGGTAATATTGGGTTTGCAGTGCACAGCGGGCTTGAGAATTACTGCAGTAGCAAAAATCTCTACTTCAGAAACCCCCTTCTGACCCTTTCATCTTTCCTTTTAAACAAAACAACTATTACAGAACCTTTAGAGGCCCCCAAGCATTGCACAAGGTTCTTCTGTATGTTGCAAATTTAGCTTGCACTTGGAACCTGCAAGGATCTGAAAACCACAACAGAACAAACTGTTCTGATACCATCAGAGATGGTAATTACTAGCTCAATCCTTTCCATCTCTTAGGACAGTGACTAGATGTTCCACTGAGCACAAAGTCTCAATTTACTGCTATTCCCATCCATATCCAGGTTATAGTAGGGATGTCATGGATAATTTATATAACTTTGCCTTGGTCCAGTTCCCAGACCAAATAAAAGCACACATTAGTGATTTGAGGACAGTGAACTGAAGGATCGCTGTACAAAGGTGGGGACAGGGAGTTGAGAATCGATACAAATGGAACAGCAGACAAAAGCTGGTAATGATGCGTGGGCAGAGAGAGCTGTCACCTGCTCAGGACAAGCAGCAGGGTCATGCTTAATGGAGTTTCATCAGGCTGCTGAGCGGAGATGGTCAAGAGATGGAAGATAACTTTTGTGGTAGATGGATGAAGATGATCTGCCGTGGACGGGCAAGACAATGACAGGCTGTTGTGATGGTTAATATTCAGTCAACTTACTGTATTTAGAATCTGCTGTGTCACCTACCTCGGAGCTGTCTCAGATGGTCTTTGTGGAGAGGTTTTACTGAGGAGGGAAGGCTCATCCTGAGCGCGGGTGGCACTGTACTGATATCCCGCACTGAATCAACAGGGGCGGGAAGAAAATGAACTGAGCAGTAGCCCTTCTCTGCTTCCTGACTGTATGCAATGTGACTAGTCACCTCATATCCATGACAGCTCTCCATGATGACACTGATGACTCCATGACTCCATGATGACCATGATGACATCACTTCAAACTGTGGACTATAATGAATGCTTCCTTACTGTGTGTTTCTCAAAATTATTTTATTTTTTTTTACATTCCAACCTTTGCCTCCTCTCCAGCTCTCCCTCCCACAGTTCCTATCCCATTTCTCCTCCCCCTTACCTCTGAGAGGGTCTTCCCCCATCACCAAACCTTCTCCTTCCCTGGGGCCTCAGGTTTCGAGGATTAGACACAGCCTCTCCCACTGAGGTCAGTCCTCTGCTATATATGTGCTGGGGGCCTCTGACAAGCCTGTGTACGCTCCTGGTTGATAGCTCAGTCTCTGGAAGCTCCCTGGGGTCTGTGTTAACTGAGACTGCTGGTTTTCCTATGGGGTCATCCTCCCCTTCAGCTTCTTCAATCCTTCCCCTAGTTCAACCACAGGGGTTCCTGACTTCAGTCCAATGGTTGGGTGTAAGTATCTGCCTCTGTCTCAGTCAACTGTGGTAGGACCTCTCAGAGGATAGCCATGCTAGGCTCCTGTTTGTAAGCACATCACAGCATCAGTAATAGTGTCAGGCCTTGGTGGCCCCCATGAGATAGATCCCAAGTTGGGCAGGTCATTGGACAGACTTTTCTTTCAATCTCTTCTCCATTTTTGTCCCTGCAGTTCTTTTAGACAGGAACAATTCTGGATCAGAAATTTTGACTGTGGGTTGGTAACCCCATCCCTCCACTTGAGGTCTTGTCTATCTACTGGAGGTGGACTCTTCAAATTCCCTCTCTCCATTGTTGGGCATTTTGCCTAAGATCACCCCCATTGTGTCCTGAGAGTCTCTTACCTACCGGGATCTCTGGGTACTTTCTAGAGAGTCCCCAACCTATCTCCCTTACCCCCTAGGCTGCATATTTCCATTCATTCTCCTGACCCTCTGGGCTTCCCTCCTGTCCACACCCCTCCATACCTGATCCTGTTCCTCCTTTCCTCTCCCTTCTACCTCCCCTCTCATATCCAGATCTCTCCCTCTCTCTGACTCCTGTGATTGCTTTCTTCTCCCTTCTAAGTGGGATTGAGACGTCCTCATCTCAATCCTTACTTGAGCCTTTCTGCTTGTTAAACTTCTTATGGTCTGTGGATTGAATCCTAGGTATTCTGTACTTTTTGGCTAATATCCATTTATCAGTGAGTGTATATCATGCATGTCCTTTTGGGTCTGGGTTACCTCACTCAGGATGATATTTTCTAGTTCCATCTGTTTGCCTGCAAAATTTATGACACCCTTCTTTTTAATAACTGAATAGTACTCCATTGTGTAAATGAACCACATTTTCTGTATTCATTCTTCAGTTGAGGGACATCTGGGTTGTTTCCAGTTTCTGGCTATATAAATAAGGCTGCTATGAACATAGTGGAGCATGTGTCCTTATGGTATGATGGGGCATCTTTTGGGTATATGCCCAAGACTGGGTCAGTACTCTGGCAGTTCCTCAAAAAATCGGAAGTAGTTCTACCCAAAGACCCAAGGAATACTGACACACAGGCTTACAGGAGGGAACATAAGCAACAGAAACCAAGGCTACATGGCACCATCAGAACCCAGTTCTCCTACCACAACGAGCCCTGGATACTCCAACACACCAGAAAAGCAAGACTCTGATTTAAAATCACACCTCATGATGATGATAGAGGACTTTAAGAAGGACAGTGAACAAATAATCAGCCAATGAAGAACTTAATATTATTGCATTTTTTTTTTATTAAGGCTATACAGTCAGTAAGTATGGGGCTCAAATTCAAATCCACTTGAAGGAAGAAAATGGACATACCTGGACTGTCAGTGGAAAGTGGTACTTTCTGACATGGAGAGGACATCTGACAGTGTAAGAGGAGAATTTTGGAATGTCATGGCTATAGAAAGAAGCATGGTCCTGCCATGTAGTAGACAAAATCCATAGATACTATTGAACATTAGACCCTCAAGGAAAATTATTTGGGCTAGAGCTAAGATATCTCAGTTGATGAAGTGCTTGCCTTGAAAGCATGAGGAACCCATGTAGAAAAGTCCCAGTCCTTGGGAGGTGAGACTACTCATCCTGGAGCTCACTGGCCAGCCAGTCTAGCCAAGTAAACAAATTTTGGGTTCAGTGAGAGATTCTGTCTCAAAAACCAAACTGGGTGATATTTCTTAGGAATGTGATTCCTGACCTCCACATTTATGTGCAAACATATAAATGTATATACATATACACACCTATATACATATACAAAACCAGGAACATACACACATCCCAAAAGTTATTTGGCCAAAGTGTTATTGAGTAATGGTTGAGAAATCCTGGTGTAGTCTGTATAGCTGTGTTGGAGTGAGCACCAATTTTAATTGCCCTTGAAGGAAGACTGTTTTGTATGGCCTGCCCCCTGTCCCTGCTCCCACACCATCATAGACCTGACTACTTGGTCTTCTCTCTAGCTAAGCACTGGCCTTCCCAATGGTCACTTTCCTGTGCTCAGGACTCTGGCAGCCCACCATTCACTTAGAAATCCTAAAGAGCTCTGCTTTTTTTCTTTTTTTTAATCTTTAACTTATTTTTCTTCTTTCCCTAGTTGCAAGAACATGAATGAGACTTGTTTCTTTCCATTAAGTGTTAGGGGTTAGATTCGGGGTTGTTTTATTATTTATTTATTATTTATGTATTTATTTATAATATTAAATAACATTTATTATTGGGGTTTTTAAACATTAAGAAGTGTGGCACAGTCATGGAAAGTTGAGAACAGAGTGTTTTATGAGCTTTCTACACTAAGGAGTCTCTAAGGGAGTATTAATTGTGCCTTCAGAGCTATATTCTTGATTCTTTCCATTGCCTTCATGTACAGTGAACATCTTGATTTAATTCCAAGTTGAGAGTGCATCTACCACAGATGCACCAACTGCTGATGGAATCATTAAGCAAAGCCCATTATGTCACTGCCACCTGGAGCCTTTAGCACTCACTGGGAGATGTGCAGAGCAGGGATCCAGAGAATGGAACAGGAGCTGAAACACAGCAGTGATCTCTGGTCCTGCACAGAGGATGGTGGAGACATTTTGGTTCTATGGAATGACAGGAAGCCAAGATACAAGTAAATAATCCCAGGCATCTGACAAAGAACTCAAAATATGTTTGTTTAACATTTTGTAACATTTGTAAACATTTTTCTAGAAATGGTATGTATCTTGACATCAAATGAAAACAGACTTTTTAAAGCAATGAAGATGAGCATCAGTAAAGTTCAGAATTTCATGGTTTGCCTCTTCATGTAGGAACCTGACAAGTTACTTAGTCCTTTTCACCTCTGGGTTCCTCTTCATCAAGGGAAGTCGGGTGGTGATGCATTCCTCGATAAACTACAACAAGGATTAATGACAAACAAATAGGCGAGTTACCATGCCTAACACATGTCAACTTATCAGCAATAACTGCTACTTGCCACTTCTACTACAAAGTCCATATCCCTAGAAAAATCCAAAATATGATAAGCAATACTAAATAGAAGACATAATTAGATAATATTGTTCTCTAAAGCCTTTCCTAGGGTCTGGAGAGATGGCTCAAAGTTAAGAAGACACATTGCTTTTGCAGAGACTGCAGTTTGGTTCCCATCACCCACACTGGGTGACTCACAAGCACTTCAGTTCCAGGGTATCTGACATCCTCTATATTCATGTATACAAACCAGACACAGCATATATGTAATTAAGATTAAAAATAAATCTCAAAAATACTATCCTGTAGCACACCTTATTGCATGAAATAAAGGAAGATGCTCCCTTGTCTAAAGCATTTTTGAAATATGACAGAAAGACAATCTGCTGATTTAATGCACTTTTCCCAACTAATTTAGCCAACTTGTCATTGATATATACAAACTCGTCACTGTTGTGACAGGCCGAGATTGTCTGAATGAGATCTAGAACAAACCACAAATGTAAAGAGATGGCAGTAATTGGTTCTGTCTGCATTACAGGGAATGGCAGTAATGCTATGTGGCCATGTGATCTCTAATTTTAAATTGATAGACGCACATGACATACTTAGGAACATAGGCTTGTGTCATCCATATCACGAGGACTAGAAAGTCATTCATGCTTATCTTTGTGTTTTTGGCACACAAATTTTTGGCTAACAGAAATGGATTATTTATTATTCATTAAGGGACCAAGAAAAGCGTTAAATGTGAAAATATCTCCCTCCAAGACTCAGGAACATTGCATAAGAAAAGACAGAAAGAGTGTAAGAGCCAGACAATGGGGAGAGGAGCTATGAAACAATGTCTTCTGGACACAAAGTGTCGATTGTAAGGTGGATTCACAGAAGCCATGGTCACCTGCAGGAGCCTGTCAGTACTGCATTATGGGACAGGAAGGGGTTTACCAGGCCACACCCCTCCCTGAAGAGCTATTGGCAGTTATGGATGCTGTTGGAGGAGAGTCATTTTCTTTACTAGTTATTGTGCAAGCCACTGGTTATTGTGCTCCAGTAAATAAATCTCCATTCATAATCATGCAAGTAATGGCGATTAAACCTAGTAGGACACCAAAAAAAAAAAAAAATTAAAGTATGAGGATATCTTCTTGAGAAGAAAAGATTTAGCAAGAAATGGGGGGGGGGCAGTGATCAAAGAAGGTAATGAATAGTAAATATAACCAAAATGCATTACACAGATGCTTGAAATTGTTAAGGAAAAATAAGAAATAAATTTGTATGCCTCTTGTGGTTATGTTACTTATTAAATAAGAACTTTCCATCATTTATGAGTTTCAGAGCAAAAAGCTAATAAGTCATTTATTTTTTATCTCATTAAAAGTAAAGATGTGATTGGATAGAATGAAAATGGATATTCTATTTATGACATACACCTAATGGTCTGAACATGACTAAGGACAGTGTGTTGTCATGGTGACAATAGTCAGTGTTATTATGCACAAAGCCAATGGCAGTGTATTAGAGATTATTTGGAGAAATATCCAGCCCCTTTCTTTTTTACGCATGGGTCCTAATAGCTATTATCCCAGTTTTGATGACAGTGTGTCGAGCTGGCCTGGAATTTAAATGTGGATCTATATGTTGTTGTTTTACAGTAGAACTGAGGAGAACTCAGTTATCCTCCTTAATAAGTACTTGATGAATGCCCCTTCAGGCTAAGTACTTTATACATTGTTACTAGATAGCTAGGATTTGCTACTAAATATAAAGTTACTTCCTTGTAGGATCAAAGTTAACATTGGAATGTTATCTGGCTTCTTCCATCCTCCCTCCCCTCATCTGTCGTGTAATTATACCTACAACAGAATACACAGAAAGAGGAGAATGCAGATATATTCCAGCTGCTTGCTAAGTGCATGTGGCACCGTGACAGTGATGCTGACCGCTCAATTGTACAAAGCCAAGTAAATGAAAAGCAGATGTGAGCAGTGAGTCTGGGGACAACAGGTGTCAAATGGGGCATGGTCTGATGTTGCAGCTACTTCAGTCAGAGAGTGTACTGGTTCAACTGACAAGGGCTGGGCCAGACACATCAAGCAGGATGTGTGTTTTCTGCACCTGTGTCTGTAAGCTCCATCTTCGAAAACCTTGGGTCAGAAGGCTGACCTCAAGCCCAGCGTGAGGAACGTAACAGTGCTAGGTGAGAGCTGAGTAGGATGCATCCTGAATGATGTACCATGGAAAGGTGTATGGAGGAAGTGGGCAGGGCTATCTAGAGAAGCTAAGCTGTTCTCACAAGGGTTAGCAGTTAAAGAGTCTATCATGACCTATCATAGCAAAAACCAACAGAGAGCCTCGGTATAGTACTCAGTGGACTGAGGAAATATACTGTGCTATTTGGGCACCACCCCCAGACTCTGGTTTTTTATCAAGGCAATCCAATCATGTTAACATGCACAGTAATATGGGGGATGCAAAGTCTGCTGTTGTCTAATATGCTGTTCTCTATGGATCCTACTTTTATTCTGTCTTTAATCAAAATGGCGAGGCATAGAGAGGGCTAAACAGGTTACCCAGCAAGTTGGTTGTCCCTGGAGAAACTCGTGGACAGTGTGGCAAAGGTTTGAATAAACAAAGAGTGCAGGGAATTTTAGGAGCAAGAGATTCTAGCTTGTAGCTAGATATAATCGGCACACATGAGAGCCACGCCTACAAATCAATCATCTGTCCTACATGAAATACAAGACAAGTCTTATTTTCCCTGAGTTTGTATTCAGACAGACATTATGATCCCAGTGGAATCTGAAACCAAGATGTTTGAGGCCCAAGACAGAACTCTAAGTGTCTAATTCAGTCCCACTTGTTCTCCCTAAATTGTAAACACATTGCAAACGCCTGGCTTCCCCAGTGACAACAAGCACTTCTCTGTCCATCAGGAATCTGTCCCTATTTCAGGCCAAAGGAGATTGTGTCTCCTAAGGTGGAAGTTCAGAGAGCTGGGACCATTTTGTAACAAGATACTTCACAAACTTCATCTTAAAGATACAACCGTCCATGTAATTTTTTTTCCTAGAAGTCAGAAAGTGCTAAATTGCTTTAAAACAATTTGTCCAACAGTCATGGCAAGCTCGCTCTAAGTGCCATTAAGATGTATTCATCTTGTCCTCCATGTCCTTCACAGTTGACTTACTCTGTGCATCACTAAATTATTCATTACAGTGTGGAGGACTCACTAGAAGTGGCTAGCATTTTACTAATCAGGGTAAAATAGCTGATATTCTGGGAAACAGGAAATTGTAAAAATCAACTTCAGTGGAAAAGTTAAATAGAACAGTAATCACCGAAAAAAAATTAAGAAAATGACTCAAGATCTACTTCCAACAATTTTGCCACACGCGGGTGATTTTACACACAGGTCACTTCTAGCTGACCATCAGATGCTCAGTGATTACTGTGCTGCTGAAGTGATTGCTGAATGTAAAAAGACAGAGTATTTTCAATTTATTTTTTTACACTTCCAATTCAATATTAACAATTCCATACACCGAAAACTGATACAGATAGGACAAAGGAAATAAAACATAGATCTTACCTATGAATTTGGAGCTTTCTTAAGCAACAAAACAGAATTTCCATGCCAAGGCTCCTTGCTCGGTCCTCATAAATTTTGTATTTCCATGGTGGTTTGTGAAGGAAAGTCAAAAGAAGAGAAAGTGGATTTGGAGCTTCACTTTAAATTACTATTGGATGGAAGGCTGAGGCAGAAGGTATAAGGCAGCTGTAAATGAGTTCTGAGATGTTAAAAATTGAGGCACAGAAAATCACAGCTGAGTGTTAAATACAGTGGTGTTCTGTGATATGCTAGCTCCCTCACAGATCAACATAGATGACTAGTACTTTATACACTGTAAATTTAACCTTTATCCACCAGCTGTAATTGTCATCTCAGAGAGTTACTGCTGAATAAGCTCACCCTTTCTAGTTCTTTCTGAACTTTGGCTGGCTGGTTCAACTCAGCTGTTCTAGCTCAAATCTCCTCTCCAAGTTGACTGATTCAACCTTGCTTCTCTCAGCTTCTGACTAAATTGCTCTGCTTGGTCTCATATTAACTTTGGCAATGTTCTAATCTTCTGGCACCTTATTCTCTGGGTCATTTTGTTTCCATCTGTGTCTAGCTTGTTCTGTCTACAACCTATCTCTGTAAAAACTGTCTCCTCTTTCTCTCTCCATCTGTCTGTCTCGGTCTGTCTGTCTCTGTCTCTCTGTATGTCTCTGTCTCTCTCTGTCTCCCCCCTCCTCTCTCATTCTGCCTGTTCCCATGAGAGTTGGGTATGTACTATCTCTGATTCAGTCTATCAATTTTTTTCCTGATTTGTCACTTTATCTGCTCCTCAATTAGACATCATTTTCAAGCATGTCTGCTTTCTTCTATAAACTAACCTTACTTTCACTGTTGGAGATTAAAGGTGTGTGCTAAGGGTGTGTCTGTATTCCAGCCATACCCTTAATTCTTAATTCCACATTAAAGATGTGTTTAGTGTGTCCGAATTCCGGCTGGATCACATAGATCTAGATCTTGGATGTTATCCCTTGCCAGAGCAGCCATGTTGCTGGATTAAATTTCCTCTACACTATACAATGTGCTATCCAGAGAGCTGGTTGTTTGCAACAAAACACTGCTCACTTGAGTTCTTTTACAGTTTTCACTCTGTGGAGAATTCTGTCTCTGGGTCAGCATGGGCCAGTGGTCAAGTCACTGGCTGCTCCATGCTCTGGTGCAACCTATTCTTTGTGACCATTTTCACAAAATGTGATTTATTTAAGTACAAATGAAAATGATCAAAATTGTTTCGAATGTGAAAAGGGAAGATTTTCAAGTTTATATTGAAAAATTACCCAGGACAAAAAGTGTCAATAGATTGATCAAGTGGTAGACAGGCAGACTGACAGGTATTCCACACATGTATATGCACATGTGCACACACACACCCCCCCCAAATCATTTTATACTTACAAATTTGAGAGTGAAGACCACTGAGCAGGTGACAAAGTGTCATTATGCATGGTTTTTGTTATTATTCTGAGATAGGTCTCAATTTATCCCCAAAAGGCTTTGAACTCTCTATGCATCCAAAAATAACACTAAATCCCTGATCTTCCTTCCTCCCACTAAGTGCTGGGGTTGCAGGTGTGCCCCACCAGGCCCGGCCAAGATTAATTCTTAGAACTCTGTCATATCACTATTTTAGGATGGAGTGTGTTTCCTCTTTACTTAATTCTGTTGGACTGTGACCTATTTCTTTTTAATATCTTGATCTATGATAAATTTAAACCACAGAGGAGTTGAAAATATGATGTGGTAGATTACCATGTGCTTTTCACTCTGCTTCCCAGAATATCAACAAGATTCCAAAACCAGAGTGACTTTGATCACTAGAATTCCACAGGAGGGAAATTCTAGGACTAAACTGTAATGCTCCTACTTGAAGCCCAGCTCCCACACAGGAAGGAAACCCACAGAGCTATGTGGAGAAGTCCACTGGCAAGGAAACCAAGGTCACCAATCAGCAACCCCAGCTAAGCTCCCAACAGACAGCTATCATCAGTAGCCATCAATGTGAGGAAGGTGGTTTAAGCCCTTCCAGACATCCCAGCAACCTACCTTCTAATGCAGGAAAACAACCTGGGCAACCAAAGAAATAAATTGTTACTTACTTGAGCAATCCATAAATGAACATGACAGCTATACCTATGTAGAGATTTGTCTCATGTGCTAAAACAGATCCACATAAACATGTTTGCCAGACAAACAAAGGATACACAAGACAGTTTGAGGTGTGGCTTTCTAGCCTTCTACCTCAAGAGTGTATCTCTTCTGTTAACTAAATAGAAAGCACAAGTGATGTTTTTTCTTAAGTGATAAACTATTAACCCTAACCACAAATCTATCTAGGATAGATTTGAGAAGTAGAGAATGGCTGGCTTGAGTTAAATAACGAACATTTTCTCGTATTCAAAAATTGTACTCAAAAAGTCATCTACAGACACCCAATCTGGTTAGTCACACATTTTTTGCTTCAAGGTAGGAAAATAGAGAGAAGTAGAGGTCATTTCATTAAGATAAATACACAGGTCTCAGAAAGAAAGCAATCACATTCTCTCATATGTGGAATCTAGAAACAGAAAAAGGCAAGCAAGCAGGAGGGACACCACTCAGAAAGAGCGAATGCAGAGAGTCAGACAGGGAGAGGGGGAAGGGTGAGTAAAGTTCTCTACATGCTTGTAAGAAAATGTCCCAGTGAAAACAATAGTATTTCATGTCTACATTACTAAACACGTTTTAATAAACACTAGTAAAATAAACAACACATTTATGAAAAACAAACTAAAAATGAAACCTAGAAAACATCTTTGACTGAATAGAAGTTAAAATACATCATTTAAAATTATGAGAAGCGACTAGAATAAGACTTAAAAGGAAGTTTGTAATTATGGTTACATATGTGCTGGGAAACAAAAGTTGATCATCTAAATGTTAATATTCAGAACCTAGAAAAAGACAAACCCAAAGAAATTAGAAGAAAATGAAATAATAAAGAAAAATAAAATTAATAAAGGAAAGCTGTAAAACTCAAGAACAATAGAGAGATTCAATGAGCAGTTTAGCATCGTGAAAAGTTTGATCAGGAAATAATGAGCAAACCCATCAATAACCCCCATCAGACTGTCAACTGTGAACACTAAGTCATAGTTCACGGATGTTAAGATGATGCACAATGTTTTGCACACAAGCCTTTGCCAATACTGTTAAAAATTTAGATAAAAGGGGAAGATATTCTTGAAAGAAGCAATTCTCCAAAACTAAAAGAAATAAATAAAACAAAACTAAGGAGTTGTATGTTCTTTAGAGAAAGTGAAGGTTCAGCTGCCAACCCTTCCATAATAATATTCAGGCTGAGCCAGTGTCTTAGGCAGGGTTTCTATTCCTGCACAAACATCATGACCAAGATACAAGTTGGGGAGGAAAGGGTTTATTGAACTTACACTTCCACACTGCTGCTCATCACCAAAGGAAGTCAGGACTGGAACTCAAGCAGGTCAAAGAGCAGGAGCTGATGCAGAGGCCATGGAGGAATGTTCCTTACTGGCTTGCTGCTACTCCTGGCTTGATCAGCTGTCTTTCTTATAGAACCCAAGACTACCAGCCCACAGGTGGTATCACTCACAAGGGGCCCTCCCCCCTTGATCACTAATTGAGAAAATGCCTTACTGCTGGATCTCGTGGAGGCATTTTCTCAACTGGAACTCCTTTTTCTGTGATAACTGCAGCTTGTGTCAAGTTGACAAACAAAACTAGCCAGTACAGTCAGTCTCCTGAAGAAGTCAGCAACATTTAATGAAGAAAGATCTTTGATTCCATACAAACTCGTACTGAGACCAAAGAAAAGGAGAGCATATCAGGAAGCTCTTGAGTTATAAGGTCAGCACATACCATCCCCCAAACCCAGGCAAGATGTTATCGAAAGAGAAGATTAGGCTCTTATCTCTCATAAACATATTTTTAGAATGCAATGATTCGTAAAAGAAATATTCTACTGTAACCTAATGGCTCCTAGAAAATCAAAATTGGCTTAACCTTAGAAAATTGATCAATTTGGTGACATTTCTGTAATAAAGCGGAGACAAGGCTACTGATCGTAATAGGAGTAAAAATAACTCAGCTCTTCAGCAATGACATCAAAACTCTTAACAGATTAGGTCAAGAAAAAGGCTTCCTCGAGCTGGTAGAACACCTCTGCCAGAAATATCTGCAACTGATATACTGTAAATATATTAGGATGAGGAGGATGAGGATGTCCACTCACAGCTCTCAAAAATATAATATAACCATGTACATTACAAATATTGGAAAAATACAAATGTGATACAAACTTATTTGTGGATGATTTAATTGTATACAGAAGACATTCAAATTAATCTGCATACTGTTCCTGCTAGTAAATGAATTTAGCAAAGTCATCAAATATAAATCAATATAAAATGTAAATGAATTTTCCATATATATCAACAAACTTAAGGTAATTCATTACAACAGCTTAAAATGAGAAAATACCTGGAAGTAATTTTACCAGAAGGAAATAAAGTCTTTTGTATTGGAAAAGGAGACAATTTCTGATGGGAAATTGAAGTCTTAAATAGAGAGAGATGAATCCGGGTTGAGTGTCAATAAATTGTTGGTTCTAATCCCAAAGTGCTGTTGCAAAGAAGTCATTGCTTCTTCTAGATATTGATAAACTGGTTTTAGCATGTGTATAGCAAAAAAAGTCTCCAAACAACTGAGATAGCCTTATGAACCAAGGAAAAATTGAGAAAATACACTGGAAAAATTCCAAGGCTTAACAGACAGCTACACAATTAAAATGTCAAGCATCCCATTTAGCATGAGGTTTAGCATGAAGTCACAGATCAATGGATCAGAAGAGAAGGCTTGGTTTTTCCATGTTCAATAAGGTTGCTAATAAAATTCAGTGTAAGAGATAAAATCTTTTCAATAGATAATGGTAAGGCAACTTGCTATTTTTAAAAATTGAATTTTACTACTTTCCCACACCAAAGACAAAAGTTAGTTTAAAGGAGACCATTGACCTAAATATGAAAATTATAACTATGAAGTTTCTAGAAGAAGATAAAAGAATCCATTATTTTTAGATAAATGTGGTGTTCATGTGTGCATAGATGTGTGTGTTCTAGTTCCTGTGTATGTGGAGGCTGGACAAGCTCAAATGTCATTCTCCCAAATGCTGTCCACCTCTTTTGAGACAGACTGACTCATTGGCTTTAACTTACCAGCTCTTCCTCCTCCTCCTCCTCCTCCTCCTCCTCCTCTTCTTCCTCCTCCTCCTCCTTTCTCTCTCTTTCTCTCCCCTCCCTCCCCCCAGCACTGGGAACAAAACTGTTCTCAACCCACCACCCTTAGTTATACATGTCTATAAAATAAGTACTTAGTTTGGATGAGCCATTGGATGGCCCCAAGAATATCTTTCCAACTCTGAATTCAACAAACTATTCTTAAATAAGTCACCATAAGAACTTAAATAGGATTTAAAAAAAATTTTAACTGTGTATAGGTGTGTATGTCTACATGTGGGGTATGCACATGTGAGTGTAGGTGTCTGAAGGGGCAGAGGCATCAGATCCTCCAGAGCTAGAGTTTCAGATGGGTGCTGGGAACTGAACTTGGGTTCTCTAGAGGACTGGCAAGTGCTCTTGAACACCAAGCCATCTCTCCACCTCCAAGAAAAAAAAATTATAACAGTCTTCTAGCATTCTTTTAAATTTTTGTTTAAAAATTTTAGAATTGTGTGTGTGCACTCAGCACATGGATCTCAGGAGTCAAACTCACATCATCAGGCCTAATGGCATGTATTTTTTACCCACTGGGTAATCTGGACATCCATAATTTTTTATGTTATTTATTTTTACAGGATACTACAGATCTTGATGCTATAGATCTAAGCTTTGATGTGGCTGTTATCTACTGCTACATGGCCACAGATGTGATTTAGCAATAAGCAGTTTCATTCTTCAATTCTCTATTGTCTGACATCTCCATTTCCTTTCTGTGGCAAACTGTCTTGTTCTTTGCTGAGTCCATTTCTTTCTTATCACAACATCTTCATTGCTGCAAATATTCTGCCTTGACCATCTTAGAATTCCACAAGTTCTTTTGGCATATTTTCTGTCTTCCAGAATACACTGTCTGCTAGAAAATTCATGTTTAATTTCAATTTTACTTAATTATTAGCACGTGTGCACCTATGCAAACATGTAACTTGTATTCAGCATCCAGTTCCAGTGTCTGAATGAGTCTGCTGTTGTTACATTATAAACTCAAGATTGAACAGCTTGCAATAAACATTTCTTTTCGTCTTCACAGATCTAGATGTAGCAGGGACTTGGTAGATTTACAATTGTCTTGGCTTTGCTAAGCAAAATCTATTTCTGGTCTGATTCATTTTCTTTACACATATTTTCTTCCCCAGTCCCTTATGAAGGGATTCTGGACACCTGCAAGTGCTCTTCTTGTGAAAATGAAAAGCTAGTTAAAAGCTTTTATTATCATGTATGCTGACATTCCAGTGATCACATAATATTATAAGGTCCATCCAAAATGTCAATCAGTCACAGCAGTATATTCCACCCACTATGACAACAGAAGCAGACATATTTCCACAGCAAGAAAATGGTGCAGGATAGGAAACCTAGGCATAGTTATCTAACCCACACTCTCTAAATAGAAGAAACAATTCAAATGGAAGGATGCTAAATTCATTGCCCACAAAATCAGAAATGAGAGCAGAAGGAACCACTGACAGTAATAACAGAGAACACAGCATCATAAAGAATAGAAGAAACATTAGCCAATGTGACACAGTAAAACAATTTTGCCAAGTTCCTTGAGTAGAAAGAACACAGGTGGCAAAATGAGCTAAATTAGACTTGGTCATATTCAGTGACAAAGCAGGCCACATTAGCATGGGGATCTTTGAAACTGGAATCCTAGTTACTATTTATTAAAGAAATTCAGACACCAGCCATCCTACTTTTCCAGATTTAATCTCTTCAGTTAAAGTTGTTTTCTTAAATTCCCATGGTCAGTTTTTGGAGCAGTGAGCAGAAAGGCATCCCTGTGAATTCTGAGGCCTCGAAGCAGTTGGCATGATGTCAAACTACCAGGCAAAAGGCTCTCTTATCTCCCTATCCTGTTCCTGAGATGTGTGAAGTGTTGACCTTGCTCTTTCAAACTCAAACTAAGGAAATGAGGTGTAGGAAAGGAAGCAGAATCTGGGGATGTTGTCAACCCGGGACACTATTCTGCTGGAGCTGTCTACCTTGGTTTTCTACCAATGCTGTTTGTTTTGTTTTGAGATGATAATAGAAGTAACTTCACCTGAAAGAAACTGAAGAGACCAGCACATTGATTGGACTAATTCACATTGGTGACTTGTTTACATCAGTTATCAGCACTCCCAGGGCTCTCTGGTTTTGAGAGGCTGCTGAGACAATGTGAAACTAACACAGTAGCCACACTGTTGCTAAAGAGCCACACTGTTGTACATTGTTACTATGGCTCTGTACTTTACAATAAGTGTCTCTTTCCTAAGCATACTGTATTCTGCAAATTATGTTTTTCAGCCTATGCTGAACCGGTAACCTCATAATGTATGGGATTACAAATTATATACATTTTATATATGTAACCCCACTCCTTTGCCTTGCTAAACTCCTGAACACCTGTGAAGACTCCCCATCCACATGATGTATTCTCATGCTTATCTACCTGACAATCAGCCTTGAGCTCTAAGTCTCCCACTCTTCTGTCTAGGTGCTAATAGTCAACTATTTCAACAGCCATTTTCTATGAACCCTAATCCACAAAAAGGCACCTTAAAAGCCAGTAAGGGGCTGCCCTCTAAAACCCTGACAAAGGGGGAAGCAGTCACCTGGCCAGTCCTTTGTGCACTTACAAATACAGCTTGCTTTAATGACAGTTGTGGAGATGGTTCCCCCCCCCCAGGTCAAACATTTGGAGGCCCCAGAGAGATAAAAACCATTTCACCCAAATTCTGGCACTTAGCAACCTCATATGAGACTATGCTTGAAAATTGAAAGGAATCTTCTTCCTTCCTTCCTTCCTTCCTTCCTTCCGTCCTTCCTGTCTGTCTGTCTTCCTTCCTTTCTTTCTGTCTTTCTTTCTTTCCTTCTTTCTAGTGGAGGCCTTGTTTTTGATAAGTCACAGAAGCCTTTTTTAAGCCTTCTGTGAAATATGTTTGTCTTGTTCTGGTTCTGGGGGGATCTTGATCTGGGAATGGAGAGGATCTGATGAGGCCTATATACCTTTGTTCTGGGCAAAGGGAGACATTCCATGTCTCACTGTTTATTTCTAGTTAATTTGGAGTTCAACCAGAGCCACTAGTTTTTTGTTTTTTGTTTTGTTGCTTTTGCTGTTTTTGTTGTTGTTGTTGCTGCTGCTGCTGCTGTTGTTGTTTTCATTATGACCTGCCTTGGAGCCCTGAGGACACCCTGGTGACTGAGGCACTCTGAGAGGCCTGGCACCTACATGCCCATCAATAGGGTTCCAGTGCCCAAGCTTCACAACAAGGATGCCCCAGGACACTGGAGCCAAAACTAGAATTTGGAGAGGCCCATTGTGGGGACATCAGGCAGTCCAGGGGTTGTACAAGGAGACAATTGAACCAGATTCCTATCTGTTAAATGCTCTTGGTCAACCTGCTGAACCTCTGAATGACAACAACAATTGTGTCTATTGTTATCTTTGTTCTGTTTCTTGTTTTTTATCTACCCTAAACTTTCCCCATAAAAGGGAGCTCAAAAGCCAGTGCTGGGCTATTCTCTGAGGGGAGGCAGTAGTCTGGTCAGTCCCTTGTGCACTTCTAAATACACATTGCTTTGATCAGACAGCCATGCAAATGTTTTTTTCTCATGTTTAACAGTAAAGCTATGGAGATAAACTCCTTTTAGAACAATTGCAGGATTAGGGTTTGATGCCTGGATGGTGTTTGTTGGCTCCATGGAAATCTGCTGGGACAGACATACACTAGGGACAGAAGGTAAAGTTAAGGAGTTTAGGGGAATCTTTATTTGCTACTCCAGGCCTGTCTTTTTGCCTGGGATGTCTGGAAGACAAAATGTTGGGGGATGCTGTTGTTTACTTTGTATTCAATTTCTGATTTCTGTACCCAGGGATATGGTTACAGTCCAGACTTCTTTGGTATTGTCATTATTATGAAGCATCTCCTGACTCAGTATTTTGTAAAACCTTGTTCTTCATCACCTGATTGGTCAAATAGTTGAACAACCTATAGGTGCATAGGAGAGGAAAAGATGGGACTTCCATACCTAGGAAAAGAAGGTGGGAACCAGAGGAATCTCAATCAGGGAGTCGCCATCAGATATGAATGAAGAAGGAGGTGCCAGGCAAGACTAAGATGGCAGGTAATGGGCCTTGTGGCTGGGAAATTGGCAAGGCCAGTATTATGGGTTAGAATAGCTCAGAATCTGCCCAGCCTGCATCTTATTAATAAATATAAAGCTCTCCATGTCATTATTTCAGGGCAAGGCAGGCATAGAAAAGCCACTGGTTTTACAACAAAGAGAACACACACCCAGTTGGTGGCAGAAGTCCAGTTGACCTATGACAGATGGATCCAAGTTGTAACTCCCTAAAGCTCACATGACACCTTTGAAGTTGACACAAGATAAAAGTTTTAGAAACGTTAGCATGACCATTGTCTATAATGTGCATCGAAATTCTCATTGTAGAAAAATCAGTTAAGTGTTCCTAAGCAGCTTGAGTAGACATATACCTTTGAAGCATAGCAGAAATAAAGCCTGGGCAGTTATTAACATGATGCAAATGTGAGCATTCATCAGTAATAAGAGAGATTTCCTGGCAGGAAAGAGAACCAAGGGGGAAAAGAACCCAAAAGATGATTCTGGAAGAAAACCATGAATACTCTTCCCTCTGTCCAAGGATTAGATAGAAATAGATTGAACAGAAATGTCTTCAGCATAATGAGAAGGACTTTTAACTCTATGTTTAGAAAGCAACCAAGAAATTTAATTTTTTCAGCCTGTAACTATGATAATTTTTTTTTTTTTTCGAGACAGGGTTTCTCTGTGTAGTCCTGGCTATCCTTGAACTCAACTCTGTAGACCAGGCTAGCCTCGAACTCAGAAATCCACCTGCCTCTGCCTCCAGAGTGCTGGGATTAACGACATGCACCACCATTGCCCGGCAACTGTGATAATTTTTAAAAGGAGTTTAGTAGCCAATGCTTTACCAACGCCAGACTAAAGACTTAACTCCACTGATTAATATGTAAAACTTCTGAAATTTTGAAGTCTTACCTTTATGTACTGTCTGTCACATTTTTTTCACATACGTTAAACCTCTCCCTTAGAACCTCACGGTTTGTACTCACACACCTTAAGTCACTTCCTCAGACCTTTAATTTTTTACTTTTCCCTTTTTTCTGGAAATATCCAGTCATTTACCATGAGACAGAGACACAGGTGCTTGATTACTGACAGCAGCCATCAAATAGCTTTTTCATTTTTTTTTTTAGTTGTAGTTGATATTTTTATTTTATGTATGTCTGAGTGTGTGTGTGTGTGTGTGTGTGTTTGTGTGTGTGTGCGCATGTGTGCATGCTACATTTGACCAGGTGCCTTTAATAACCAGAAGAGGGCATCATATCCTCGAGCTAAAGTTATAGGCACTTGTGAGACATCTGATGGTGTTAGGTTCTGGAAACAGAACTGGGGTCTTCTAGCAGACCAGCAAGCATTGCGACATCTCTCCAGCCCCTAAAATATTTCTTCATTTTTTTAAAAAAAATAAAGAAATAATAAAAGCAGGTTTAAAAATAACAATACCACTGTAATTTGAGATTCTTTTATTAAACCTAGTTCTGCGAGTTTACTGAGTTTACCTTTGTCTTCAGGAAGTCTGTCTGAAAGGTAGTGAGTTTGTCTTTCACAGTGGGAGACTGAGTAGCTGTAGGAAAAGTAAAGCCTCAGATTGGAAGCCTTTGGAGGGCACTATAGGCTTTGATCTGAACCCACAGGAAAACAGGTATCAATGGGGAGCCATATGTCCTTTCTGCCAGAGTCAGGGGAAGACAATGGAAGTGGATCCTTTTGACAGAAAGAAACCTGTCTCACAGATTTCTGAGGAGTGCTGATTATAGGTTTGTATCTAACTACCTGAAATCTTTCTTTAGTCTCAGTCTGAGCTGAGCCTAGACTCATTTCTGGATATAGGCATTGTCTTTCAGAATTTTGGGACCTAACAAATACACTTTTTAAATTTTAATTTTTTTCATTTTCAATGTTAATTAATTAATTAATTTTTAAAGATTTTATTTATTTTATGCATATGAGTATACTGTAGCTGTCTTCACACACACCAGAAGAGAGCATCAGATCCCATTACAGATGGTTGTGAGCCACCATGTGGTTGCTGGGAACTGAACTCAGGACCTCTGGAAGAGCAGCCAGTGCTCTTAACCACTGGAGCCATCTCTCCAGTTCAATTAATTTATTTTTAAGATAAGCTCTCTTACTGAGATCTCAGGCCAACCAACTGGAATATACTCTAATCAGCAAGTCCCAGGGCTGGCCACTATGCCCAGATATTTTAGGTAAATGGTCAGGATTAAAACTTGTATAGCACTTTACTACCTGAGCTTATCTACAGCCCCCCCCTTACACACACACACACACACACTATCCCTTGAAGATATTTTGGATGACTGAGTGATTGAACTGGGCAGTAATGAAATTCTAGGAGTTAGAAGACACCAACGAATTTGATGTTTCTCATACAGGCACACCTAAGATGCCTTTGCACTAAAACGCTGCCTCTTACTCATTTGAATGAATCATCACTCCAGTGCCTCTGCCCTTCTCACTTGTTTTTGTTAATTTCTAGTGTCTGAAAACTAGGGTGGAAAACAGCTAGAGATTCCCTTACCAGCAACACTTGCTTGTAAACAACAATGGGATGCTCCAGCCACACAGGCAAGCCTCCACCTCCCTGACTCCAACACACCCCGAATTGTTGGCACCAGGCACAACCAGCTTGACTCACAATTTTCTCCATTCAGCTCTCCTTCACATTCTTGAAAGCTAGAAACCCGGCTTGCTCTTTTCAAGCAAGTAGGTGCTATATTTAGAGAGCATTTGAGAATAGACATCATCACTGTAAATCATGAGTGTAGTTTGCCTCTGGGGTCTCCTTAAGGACAGTAGGGCTATTTCTGAGAACTGCACAAGGGATTTTGACATTACATGAGAACACAGTATATGGAAGGAAATTTGAAAGATAGGACAGGCTGACAACTGCATAGGGCTCATTGGCCAATCATAAAATCTCTCCAGAGACCCGGGCTACAGGATCTGGCTGAGTAGGAGCAAAAGCAACCGAAATCTGGATGCTGCTGCAGTTCTGTAGTATCATCTCGCCTTTATTCACAGCAAACACCACAGCCTAATCAGTACACTTCACCGAAACCAAATACGACTATTCCTCAGTATATTTCATCTCCATTTCACTATAGTAGAAGACACATCCAACTTTAAAATGCTTTGAATTAAATGTGCAAGTTCTTTCAATATCTTAAAGGTGTGTGATGACTTGTGGTGGACTGAATAGGAATGTCTCCCATAGGCTCGTATATTTGAAGGCTTGGCTATTAGGGAGTGGAGCTACTTGACAGGAACTAGGAGGTGTGGCCTCGCTGGAGGAAGTGTGTCACTGGGGGGTGGGCTTTGGCTGTTCAAATGCACAAATCAAGCCCAGAGTCTCTCTCTTCTTGCTACCTGTGGTCCAGATGTAGAGTTCTCAGTTACCTCTCCAGTCTGACTGCATGCCACCATGCTCCCCACCATGACTGTAATGGACTAAACCTCTGACACTGTAAACAAGCTCCAGTTAAATGTTTTCTCAGAAGTATATAGCTGAATTGTATTATACACACACACACACACACACACACACACACACACACACACACACTATGGGCTTATGGTTTGTAAATCATTTCATTGATTCTGAGAGGTTGGAAAGGAAATAGAGAAAAACCATCTCCTTAAGCAACTTTCAATCTGGAAAAGTATGTCTGTCTTCTTTAGGGTTTTCATTGCTGCGAAGAGATACCATGATTATGGCAACTTTTATACAAAACAAAACAAAACAAAAACCCCACCCCATTTCTTTGGCTTACAGTTTCAGAGGTTTAGTTTCTTACCATCATGGCAGGAAGCACAGCAGCTTCCAGGCAGACATGGTGCTGGAGAAAGAGGAGTTGTACATCTTGATCTGAAGTATAACTCATACTTCAACAGTATGGGGTTTGAAGAGGAGCTGAAATATAAAGGGAGAAATAACTTGTGAGTGATAGAAGTGAAGTGCTATTACACACATCCCATAACTAAATCAGATTTTAAATTATATTATACAATAAGAACTAAAGTAGAAATAGATGGCGATGCATGGGATATGCAGAATAGATAAAACACAAATGCGGAGAGATGAGCAAGAGGCAGAACTCGAGATGATGGAATTTTATGTAAATGAGTCCCAGCTTCCACCACAGACACCCTGATGAATACTAACCACTGTTACTCTTTTAGGATTCCTTCTGCTTGGTAAATACAGAGCCCACTATCTTGTCTCCTCAATCCTCAGGACACTTTCAGCCTGCTAGAGACTTTGTTGACTGAGCACTTTGGTCACCTTTGGAATCTTCAGGTCTGTTAACTAGGGAATGACAGTACAACAACAGTAATATGATTTCTTTTTAATGACTTCTCATTTTGTTTAGGCTCTATGATAAGCATTTCACAAACATCATTCCCTTTAATCGTCACAGCCACAGGAAGGAAGCTTTATTTGTCTTCTTTTTATAAAGGAGGAAACAGAGAAGTTTGTTTCTGTCTAACATCTTAACAGAGTCTGCTATGCTGGCTAGCTCTTTCCATCTTTGCTTCAATCTGCTTCACTCTCTGTCTTCACTTTGTTTTTCCACAATCTAGCTCCCTCTTATTTAAAAGTGCTAATACTAGCCTCTGTTGGCACTGGTTTTGGTTTTTCTCTTCTTGGGCACCATGTTACCTTGAGACTCTTTGTTCCCTGGACTTTCGGGATGACACCTTGTCTCATCACTTCCCCCATACTCACTACTGTCTCAAGTCTTTTATTGAATCTAGTCCATTCTTCCCATATGTTTCTATAAGGATGCATATGTTCTGTTGTGGGCACCATCCTGATCTCTGCTATTTATATTTTTAAAAAATGGTTCTTTCCTTTTCCACAAACCAACTCATTTTTCTCCGTACTTTGGTATTCACTATTTAGGTCATGGCATATTACTCTGCTGATGCACTCTGATACATTTCTTTCCTGGCAGATGATAGAGCAGTTGCCTCTGATGACACTATGCCTTGCTGTACCATCCACTTCTGATCCTTTGCTATTCTCCATGTGAACTTTATTCATTTCATCTGAGTTTGTGTGTGTAGGTTCTTGAACATGTGTATGCAGAGATCAAAGGTCAACACTGGGTATCTTTTCCAAGTAAAAGCTTATTTTTTAAAGGTGGAGAACCTTATTTTTTCAGACAGAATCTGATCAACAAGCTCCAGGCTTCTCTTTGTGCTTCCCCAGAACTGGCATTATAAGCATGGACTTCCCTAGTCTAGCTTTTCCTTACGACCAAACACGGATCTGCATGCTTGTATGACAAGTGCTTGCCAACGGGGTCATCTCCCTCCCTGTGTTTCCTGGTTCAGCCTCTATTTCATCAGAAATTTTATGGCTTTGTTCAAAGCACTGTCAGTTTGTGCATCTGCATGACTTGATCAGATTTACTTCCTGCTTTGGGAAATTGCCCAGATGCTGTGTGTGAAAAGAACAGGATTTGCCACTTCATATAGAGCCACTGAATTGCTACAGTTGACTGGCTTTGGGGACACCACCTGATCTCAGTTGGGCAACAGCAAGCACTAGCTGGAACTGAGAAAGACCAATACTTTTTCCTGTCATGGATTGAATTGTTTTTAGAATGAGTTCTTTAATTTCTTCCAATTTGTAGATTTTCCAGTTTTTCTCTATTATTGATTTCTGCTGGTGATTGCAAACTTGTCAAATTTATTGAGATTTGTTTTCTGCTTTAACATATGGTCAATCCCATCTGTCTCATATCCCTTGAGTATGTCCCATGTGCAGTTGAGGAAAATATGTATTTTGTTGGTTTAGGGTAGATCTTTTTTAAACATAAGCTTTTTAGGTTCTACTAGCTTATATTAATCTACTCTTCAATCTCCTTCATGTTCTATATAGTTTTTGGTCCACTGTGGGAAATGAGGTTTGGATGTATCCAAACCATCATTGGGGATTTATGTATTCCTTCAGTTCCATCACATTTTGCTATGTATATTGATGTCTTTGTTAGTATGTAGGTATAGATTTGTTTACCTCCTTAAAAAGGAAGATTCTCTGCTTTTACTCAGACTTAAAGGGACCAACCTAGTTTCCTTTTCCATTGCTATGATAAATACCATGACCAAAAATGCCTGGAGAGGGAGTGGTTTGTTTCATCTTATACTTCCATTTTACAGTTCATCTTGAGTGAAGTTTGGGCAGGAAATCAAGGCAAGAGTTTGATGTAGAAACCACAGTGGAATGCTGTTCACTGCCTTGCTCCCTAGCTTCTGCTCAGCTAGCTTTCTTATACAGCTCAGAACCACTTGCATGGGGATAGTGATGCCAATAATGGACTGTGCTTTCTTATACAGCTCAGGACAGCTTGCATAGGGATGG
>JADRCH010000256.1:844078-870411 GCA_019843965.1 Rhynchomys soricoides
CCTCGTGACAAGTTCTTGTGTGTGCCTCGTGACAAGTTCTTGTGTGTTCTACATGAGCACCACTATACCACCAGGCCCACGATTTTCACTTTTACTTGCCAAACATTTCAAAGGACATTTTGAACGATGAGGAAAAGTTGCCTCAGTGTTGTGAGGGTAGGCTAGACCCTAAGAAGGACACCTTGAGTTGGCAAGGCCTACATGCATCTAGTTGATAAGACCAGCTAGAAACACCTGCCCTTTATACAGTAAGCTACTATAGTTGACAATAACCACAGTAACCAAATGCCATGGAGCCCTTCACATACGACTCCTGATATATTTGGATAAGCCCAGAGATCTGGGGATAGACGGAATTGATGAAGAACACTGAATTTGCCACAATCACAGCGAGGTGGGCCATAAATAGGATAAATAAAGTTTTCATGTGTATTTGCAAAACAAAATGTTCATATACATGTACACAGCTGTGTGTATACTGCTCTATTATCAGGAGACTGAAGAGCTAAGGTCTAGTTCTAAAATGGATTCAATGATTTGGGATTAGGTAAATGGTAGCAAATAATATTAAGGATGGTTTTCCAAAGTTTCATAAAGTTAAACCTTTGCATATGTATAAGAAACTTACACCACTAGTCATTAGAGAAGGAAAAGTTTAGGATATTTTTCTCTCTTTGCCTTGAATGCTAGCATACGAGGGGGAGCTTGTTGGGAGTTCATTTTTGTTGCATCTCATGTGAACAAGGATGTGGTGAGCAATCCACAATGGGTCAGCATTTCCAGCTCTAGTTACCAAGCAAGCTTGGCTGTTCCTTCAGGAGGGTCATTAGCAGGCTAAGGCAGGTAGCTTAGTGTAGATTAGAGGAGGTGGTGACCCTAAAAGAGAATTGATAATGAAAGAGAGTACTGGATGAGGCCATGGAACACGGCATGCTTCATTTCTCTGCACGGGGCTGGTTTGGGATGGTTTTTTACTATATGTAGCGGAAAAAGCAGTTTAAATTTATCTTCAACTGGACAAATACCAAATTAGATTTACAGTACATGCTTTAAATAAAGACATTTTACATTTCCTCTCAAAAGCAAGTTAAGAAATGTTTTTACAGATAAATGAAAATCACAAGCTTCATAAAGTTAACTATAAATCAGAAAGAGAACTCACATTTCAGCTCTATTGTCAGCAGTGGGCTACAGACAATAGAAGGCTGCTGTGGGCCCCTGAAAAGATGTGTCTATGCTTTAAGTCCTATCGCCTGTAAAATTTACCTTATTTTGGTGAGTGGGGGTATGTGTTAGCAGATTTATTATATTTAGTATCTCAAAACAAGATAATCATCTTATACTGTCTGGGTGGACCCAAAATCCAGCACCGAGTATCCCTATGGGAATGAAACTCTGACCCAGAAGTAAAAACACTCCAAGAGTGGAGGCAGAAATCCTACTCATAGATCACCAATGCCCTCCAGAAACTCAGCAAAGCAACATGGATCTCTTCCTACAACCCCAGAGGAAATGAGGCCCCAAAATGTAGGACAGAACAGATTGCTGATGCTTCTAGACACCCCATACCTGGAATTCTGTTGTGATGGGCCTAGGGAATTACTCCTCGACCATTCCCTTTTGTACTACTGAAAATAAAGGAGAGGCCCAGTTTTGTAGCATCTATTCTGATTGTGTAACTTTGGGTTGTAAGAGTTTTAAGTCTGGGGATTCAGGTCAGTCGGAAGTGTTGGCCTTGCACGTGTGACGCCCTGGGTTTGCCTGAATAAACTCTGTAGCATCACTTGCCTTTAGTTGACTCTGAAAGTCATTGGTGTAAAAAGTCAAGCAGCTGAACAATTCGTTTATGTCCCTCACCAGCTTTGCCATAGATGGCATCTCTGACTGAAGCTACCACACAGGTTAAAACTGTTCTCTGGCAGAAGTTCTTGACCTACCTCTGTTCACACCCTTATTCACAGACAAAGCCTCTCCCTCACATTCTTCAGATCTCCAAGATCAGAAGATAACAACTTCTGAGATAACAGCTTCTGAGCACAAAAATTGATGCAAATCAGGGACTTCCTGCCCTCAAGATAACAAAATGCCACCCGAAGAAATTGAGCAATTGCAGTCAGTGCCAGACTAACTCTGTTTAATGTGGGATTGAATTCCATTTGTACCCTCTAACTTGGTCTTCTTCATGAATATCCCCTGCTTTCTTAAAGAAGAGGAAAGGAGAGGAGAGAAGGGGAGGGGAGGGAAGGGGAGGGGAGGGAAGGGGAGGGGAGGGGAGGAGAGGTAATAACATGTCTATCTCCTTCAAGGTTGCTAGAATCCTCAATAAAACCAACTTTCTCCCTTGAACTCATCTCTTGTATATTGCTTTGCATGTGTAATAAGCTTCTAAAGCCGAGTTCAGTAACATTATCAGGAAATCAAGGGGTTAACTGATATGGGACAGATGCCTACCTGAAAGCAAGTGTCTCCTTTGACTTGATTAATTTTAACCGTTGAGTAACTTTAACTATTTAGTGTAAATGTGTAGGGTTGCACATTTGAATATAGACCAAAGGCTAGACCAGGATCACAGGCTAAACAGAGACTATTGAGCAGAGAGGAAGGCATGTAACCAGTTCACTTTTTGTCATGGAAAGAGTGCTTCACAGTAACACTGGGTGGAGGTCTACAGCCACGGCTAGATCAACAGAGATTACAGTACATGGAAAGAAGTGCACTCTGACATTTTGACTTAAAGGGATGAATTGCCAGTTACCACATTGCCATACAATGACCTCCTAGATCTTGTCTTTTCAAAGAAAAGACGTCAGTTGAAAGACAGACCATTTAATTGGACATTTAATTTAATAAACCAAGGGAAAGGAGAGAGAGAGAGAGAGAGAGAGAGAGAGAGAGAGAGAGAGAGAGACTGAGACCCAGTGGTTTCTGCATCGTGGCTTTTAAATTCTCTTCTACAATTATTTATGAAATACACAGCACAATCATGCAATACTGTGGCTCTCCCCTCAACCCAAAGCATGTTGGACTGGATTTTCCTTTAAGGTCTGTGTGGTGGTTTGAATACGCTTGGCCCAGGGAGTGACACTATCAGGAGGTGTGGCCTTGTTGGAGTAGGTGTAACCTTCTTGAAGTATGTCGCTGTGGGGGTGGACTTTGAGACCTTCCTTCTTGCCTCCTTCTCCTGTATGCCTTTGGATCAAGATGGAGAACTCTTGGCTCCTCCATCACCATATATGCTTAGACACTGCCATGCTTCCTGTCTTGATGATGATGGACTGAAGCTCTGAACTTATAAGTCAGCCCCAATTAAATGTTATCCTTCATAAGACTTGCCATAGTCATGATGTCTATTCACAGCAAAGCAAATCCTAACTAAGACAGTACATTTCATCAGTGTTACCATGAAGTACCCTTCCTCTGACATAAGATGAACAGGTTATACAATTCTCTAGAAAGGCCACAGAAGGAAGATTAAAAGCATAATGTAAATATTATAATGTGATCAAAGAAATGCCTGGAATATTAGCTTCCAATATACCATAGACAATCGAACTGTAGCTTTGAAGATGTTTAATCACAAAAGGGCACGCAATTCTCAGGAGACATGGCATCCAAGACACAGTTGCAGTTTACCTTGGTTCCCTCGCATCTGACTCTTTGCCCACTTGGTATCAAAGGGAGATGTCATCTGAGATGTGGGACAGGAGGATCCTTTCCAAGTGGGCAGGCAGCAGCAAATGGACCAACAGACAGCAGAGGAGAATGAGACTAAACCTGAAAGGGCTCAGGGTCAAGTGCAAGTGAAGGCTCAAACAGGATACCTACCTATTAGAAAAGAAACATCCTGACCCAAGAGCATGCCTCCTCATCTGGGCCCAGCTTTCATGGGGAAGGATCAAAGTAATAAATTCATTAGCTTTAAAATTTGACAAAAGAAGCTGGAGAGATAATGACTCAGTAGTTAAGAGCTCTGGAATCTTCCCGGAGGACCTTTGTTCGATTTTTAGTATTCTTATGGTGGTTCACAACTGTTTGTAACTTCAGTTCTTGGAGGTCTGACACCCTTTCCTGGCCTCTGTAAGCACTGCACACATATGATACGCATACATATGTTTAGGCTTGGGATGACATGCCTGTGTTACAGCAGCTACTGAATTCCTTCAAGACCTCCCCCCCACCCCTGCCAGCACAAAGTATGTTTTAAAAAGTGAAATGCATGTATGGGTTCCTACCAGTGCAGCTCAAGACTATGAAGGGAATAGCTGAGCAGCAGCTGCTACAGTAGTGGAGTATTTCCCTAGTATGAGTATGAGGCCCTGGGTTTGACCTCCAGCACTTTGGGCAAGAGTTTGACAAGGATTCTTTTTGTGGAGGTGTGTGGTTTTGCTTTGAGTGTCTGGGAACCAAGAGAGTTAACAGAAAATTTTGGATGCTGTTTGCTCTGTCATTTGATTTCATATTTAAGGAATTTTGTTTCAAAACTTTAGATAATGGTCTATTACAAATGTGAGATGCAACTACATGTTGGAAAGGGCACCCAGCATTAATATGAATGCCCAAAGGTTGGCCAAGGTGCTGCTTCTGAGCCCTGCCTTTCTTAAGGAACATACTGACTAAGGAAATGTAAACAGTGGCATCTCAGAGATCCTCATCCCATGCAGTTCATCGTACATCTGTGGTCTACAAACACCCACTGCTCTTCACACAGTCAATCCCACCTGGCCTGCAGGTAGTCCTGCAGGAGTGTGAGAGTAGACACTGCCCAGCAAATTTGGCAAGTGTCTGAGGACTGGAGAAGACCCTCTTCAGGTGGAATATAAAGATATCCTGAGTTTCTCTCCATCCTGTTTTACTGAACCTCGAGAACCCTGGTGATGTTGGAACATGCTGTGTCCATGAGCAAAATAGACAACTGGATGTGCAGGTCACAGGCTCAGGATCTAAGGCAGCCAGAAGGTAGCCAGATACTGAGCGGTGGGTGTCCCGGAACAACCAAACAAGAGCATGGAGTAGCTCCAAGACTCTGGGAGCATGAGAATAGCCGCCAAAGTGTCTGCAATGAAGGGTTTCCAAGGGCTGTTACCGGGGAGCCTGTTGATGTTCATCTGTATGCAAAATTTGTAAATAAAATTTTGGAACCTGTTGGCTCCAAAAACCAGAAGCACTAAAACTATTGGATCCACTTGTCCTTGATCAGGTTGGACTCCTTGAGGGGATGCTATCTAGGGAGGGAACCTTGTATCTGTGTTTCTGGGAAAGTGCATGTCATTAGGCTCTTGCCTGCAAACATTGTGTGTGATAACCCTGTAGGCAGTCTAGAAATCCCTTCAGGGTGAAAGGGAGGCTACACTGGGGCTGTTGAAATAGGCACAAAACTACACATTCTATCAGATGAGCAAAACATTTAGCAGCTGTTGCTTCAGCAAAAATATTCATTCTAGTCCTGTTAGGGATTGCCTCTTGAGACTTGAGCAGATGGAACCACAGTACTGAGGTTGCAATAAATAACAG
The DNA here is from genome assembly GCA_019843965.1 of Rhynchomys soricoides. Taxonomy (NCBI): domain Eukaryota; kingdom Metazoa; phylum Chordata; class Mammalia; order Rodentia; family Muridae; genus Rhynchomys; species Rhynchomys soricoides. The sequence continues at coordinate 849,590 of JADRCH010000256.1, forward strand.
ATTCTTTATTTTCCCCAAATTTAAGAATAAGCAAAATTGAGCTGTCAAATGGATAAGTAGGAATAATGTTTCACACATACATAAACATGTACACACATATATGTTTTTAATGCTTGAAGACCCCGATTTAATTTGCATTGGACCATACAACTCTCTAAAATATGGGAGTTATATGAGTCTCATTTTATTAAGCCAGATTTTTATATTAAAAACTTTGTTAGTGTATATACATTGTATGAATCAATGGGATTCTTAATAACATTTTCTTTTAAGACTATTACATACTTTGACAATATTTGTGTTAAGATAATTTGTAAGTATTTTATTACCAGAGTATTTATGCCCTGTGTAAAACATATTACAGTAATTATTACTGTGAGTATGGGGGAATTAGACAAGGCTTGGACTAAAGCATGGCCATTTTTATGTATGATAACTTTCTCAAAATTATCTTATCAGCATGTTCAAATTTAGTGGGATTTTCAAGTATAGGAATCCAAACACCAACACTGACCAAGCCCAGGAAGATGTCAGTTGGTACACATCAGTGATCATTACACTTTAGAAATAATCTGTGTTCCAAGAAACACAAAAGCAATCCATGCTTCCCCTCTTTCCCTTCGCTCTGCTGCCTTCTGTCCTTTCTCCTTCCTACCCCCATCCCCGCTCTATCCTTGAGACACATAAAGGTTTCTGATCTGTAGCCTATGCAAGTCTTGAGTTCCATAACTTAAGAGACCTTCTAGCTACAGCCACCTGAGTAGCTGGAACTGTACTTCAATTCTATAGTATATAAGTTTTGGATTTCCGATTTTCAATCAAGTTACAAAAATCCATCTTCATTATATATGTGTGTTATATATCCATGCTTGAATTACTACTTAATGCACACATATCAAAACAATATCCGTGTAAGTATATTCTGATTTCCTTTCTATTACTGTGACAAAGTACTCTGACCAAAGCAACTTTATCATAGAGGAATTCATGTCATTTAACAAGTTATCATCTATCATTGAAGGAAGTCCGGGCAGAAACTATGAAGAGACACTGCTTAGCTAGACATTTTATACAACCTCCTGCTTGAGACTGGGTACCACCTACAGTTGGCTGGACCTTCCTATATCAATTGAAACTTGAGACAGTCTCCCAAAGATATGCTCACACACACACATCTGGTCTAGGTAATTTGTCAATTGAGGTTTTTCTCTCAGAGGATTTGGGAGGCTCTGTCAAGTTAATAATGAAATCTAACCAGGACAAAGTATATATAATTTATTTAACTACATCCCTCCCCAGAATTGAGGGGTTTGTTTTAAACTAGTGAGCAATCTAGAACTAGCGTTGTTTGTGAACCAGACATTTGCTTGGTAATAAGGAACAAAAGCTCCTTAAGCTGCGCTTTCTTGGACTTGCAGGTACTCGGTGGCTGTGGTGAGACTGTTTTTCTTTTGTGCTTGTTTACTCTGCTGCTTCACTTTGCTTTGGTTTCCATCTTTCAACCACAAGATGGAAAGTAGAGAGTGACCATTCCCAAGATTCTCTCTTCCCACAAGATGACCATTGCCTCCCCAGTCCCTCCACCATTTGAGGTAAAATCTGTAGAAAGGCTTTATTTTTAGACAGCTAAAATAATTTCCCTTCCCATGTTGAATATTGCATGACAAGTTCCTGATATTGTGTGTGTCTTCTGCACTCTCGCAGGCAACAGCCTTTATGGCGGTTCCTCTTGGACCACTGGTCTGCAGCTGCCTCCATCTCTGGGATTCCCCAATCATTCTCATCATGGATGGGATGTGACAGAATCAAGAAAAAGCAGCAATATATAAGTCCCAGAGCCTGACAACACCTTCCCACACAGAGTCATTATCTCCAGTGAAAGGGACCTTTTCTTGTTAGGTAGGGCGTCTAGGAGCCTCCTATAGATACTGCTACACAGACTCAGAGGAAGGGTATGAGCAAGGAACCATAGAGCTAGCTGCCTTGAGAGGCATGCATCAAAGGGTTTTCAGGTTAGAGTCTGCGCTTCTGGTGCACACACTATGTGCCTTCCGGTTCTTGAGAGACAAACGCACTCCCTTGGGTAGTGAAGTGTTCAGGCTGTTTTGTGTTTCTCTGTATGTCCCCTTAGTAGTCAAGGCCATTGGTTGTAAACATTAATCTTGTGTACCCTGTATACCTTGTAAACATCGCTGTATCCTGGGAACTACAACTGTGTTGGTCCTGACAATTATATTCTGTTTCTGATAAAGGTATAAAAAGTCTGATTGCTCTCAATACAATTGTCACAGCATTAGTTTTGCTATGGACCCTCCAACTGTCCTGCTTTAATTCCTCTTGGTTATATTAGGTGACCTTGGCTTGTAAGTAAGAGCAGACATTTCTAAATATGGACTTTCTGTTCACCTGCTAAATATGGACTAGCCTCGCATCTACCCAACAGAGCACCACAGTAGACTTTCCGCCTCTGCCTGTTAGGAAAACACCACTCAGCCTGGGAGTCCTTTGGCATGTAGTCAGAAGAAACTATCCTCTCTTTAGGAGAGTGATAGACAGCCTGATTTGGTCACCCCCTTTCCCTCTTGAAGTTGGCAGCTGGTGGGTCTCAGGGGGCACTTAGACTTTCTGGGATGCACCCAACTGAGGAACAGGAGCTTTGGTAAAGCTCTACAAACTCATGGGCAACACCCAGCCATTAGAATCCTAGCAAGGTAAGCAACCTTCTCAGATGAGGGGTAATTAGTAAGCCACATGCATCGGAAGAGAGCCTGTTAAGCTTCCCATGCTGGATCTGCCAACTGTGTTACCTTCTTCATAACCTCTGTTTCTCTGTCTTTCTGTCTCTGTCTCTCCTTCCTTCCTTCCTGCCCTCTCCTCCTCCCTTTCTTTTTCCCTTGTTCCCCCTCTTCCCTCTTCTCTTTCTTTTCTGTGTCTTTCTCTTAAAGAATTATAGTTTAATCTCCTTTGTTGACATAGATCCAAAAACCCTAATGAAATATAAAAGCTAATTGTACTTTAGAAAGTCATAAATCATGAATGAGTGTGGCATACCCCAAAGAAACATGGGATCATTTAGCATTAGGAAAAAAATCTATTAAAAATTATTTAACAAAATAACAGGATGAAGGGGGATAAATAATCAGATCTTATTTAATGATTTCAAGAAAACAGTGATTAAAATCCAAGACCGATTTATGCTAAAACAAGCAACAAATTACAGTGGGTTTGCTCTTCCTTGAAATGATTAATGATACTTTTAAATAAAACCAGATATCATTTGCTGTGACTTCTACTGTTGTGAATTCTCTCTCTCTCTCTCTCTCCCTCCCCCCCTTCTCTCTTTCTTTCTCTCTCTCATGTATTTGACTTTATATGTAGGTGTGTGTGTGTGCGTGAGTGTGCATGTGTGTAAGGGCATTCAAGTGTCACAGTGGTTGTCAAGGGATAACCTTAGGGAATCAGTCCTTGGCTTCCACCTGTTGAGGCAGGGTCATTCTTGTTCATTATGAGTGCAACTGCAATATATCTGACCCACGAGTTTTTCTCTCCCCCCACCCCAACCCCATCTCCCATCAAACCATAGAAATGCTGGGATTGCAGATGTGGGGCCACTTCATCTGACTTTTGTATGTGGGTTTGCAGAATCAAATTCAGGTGTTAGGATTGCACAGCTAAAGCTTTTACCCACCTGCCCACTTCTTCAGCCCTTTGGGCTTTCCTAATGTGGTCTCGAGGGCCTTAGAGGGGACCACAAACCCTCTAAGGGAAGAGGATGACAAGGGACGGAAGATCAGGTTTGGGTGTGGTCATGTCAGGCAACATAAGATGAGGCTAAAAGGCACAAAACAGAACAACTTAATTACTTGCAATTTCCAAAGAGATCAGTGATGCCAATGGACAGTTCATGAGAAGTATAGAGGCAGCAGAGAGAGTAGCCAGCATATGAGAAATTGAATGGGAACTTGGGGACTGTCCTTTTAATAAGGTATGTGTGTGTGTGTGTGTGTGTGTGTGTGTGTGTCTTAGTTAGGGTTTCGTTGCTGTGAAGAGACACCATGACCAAGACAACTCATACAGGCAAACATTTAATTGGAGCTGGCTTCCATTTTCAGAGGTTCAGCTCATTATCATCATGGTGGGAACATGGCAGCATCCAGGTAGGCATGGGGTTGGAGGAGCTGGGAGTTCTACATCTTATTTCGAAGGCAGCAAGGAGAAGACTGTCTTTCAGAGGCAGCCAGTAGGAGAATTTCATCCGAACTGGGCAGAATCTGAGCATAGAAGATCACCTACAGAGTGATGCACTTCCTCCAACAAGACTACACCTCTTCCAGTAAGGAATACCACTTAATAGTGCCACTCCTTGTGACCAAGCATTGAAACACGAGAACCTATGGAAACATATGAACCTTTTCAAACAACTGCCATGTTTGACTGCTTTATTTGTTAGACTGTCTTCCTCAGAGATGTGTGAAGAAACTTCCTTTTTCTGACCACAAGGTTGTATCATGATCAGTTGCTGAGGTGTGATGGTTTTTAGTTAGGATGAGACACAAATGAGCTATACCACAAATAACCACACAGAATCTTCTTAACCTGGGCAAATGGTGACCAGCTATCAGTGGGTTTCAAACAAATTAGGTCAAGTGTTTAATCAGATGCTGAGGCAGAGATTGTAGCTAATGCCCCTTATTCAGTTCGTCTTTCAGAGGTTTATTGTTATCCGTAATCACTGTACAATTAAATTCATCGTTCACTAATTGAAAATATTTGTATTTATCTTGACACAAGAGAGATATATACTATATTGCAGTATAGTTATGATTGCTTTATTTTATTATTGTATTTTGTTAATTTCCTACTATGCCTAATTTATTAATCAAGCTTTGTTATGAATGTGTTTGCATCAAACAAGGGGGGGGGATGTTTCACTACCATGTGTAGTTTCAGGTCACTGCTGGGAAACCTGGAATGCACTCTTCAACTATAAGACAAAAGTGTACTACTGTACAGTAAGCAAATTTGTGCCAGAACTCCCTGCAGCGAAATGAGGTCACCCTCATCTCCTGAAGCTCCACTTGCCCTGCATTTTCCACAGCCCCTGGGAAGAGCAGATATCAGTGATTCTCTCCCGGCTTAGCATCAGCTGGTACCAAAGCGGGGAGGCATGACCTGGTTTCCTTCTGCTCACATGTTTGTGTTGCACTTCCGGAGGTAGCAAGTAGACTCTGCCACAATAGGAAAGGCAGTGAGACAGAAATGGGGCTGTTTCACCCTTGGCACTGGCTGTTTTTCTCCAAAACTGTTTGAAATCAAATATAATTTATCATCATAAAAGTTTTGCCAGGCCCAGTGGCACAAGCCTGTAATCCCAGCTGCTCAGGAGGTTGAAGCAAGACAACCAAACTTATTCAGTGACACTCTGAGCAACTTGGAGACTGACTAAAAATTCAAAGTAAAACATGCTAAGTATATAAATCAAAGTTCTAATAAAAGAAGATTTACTCCTGAAAACTTCTTTCACTGCATTAACCATCTGGATATCTTTGGAAAACATGATTTTGACTTACATTTTCTTGGAAAAAAAAGGAGCCCAAGACTGCTCCCCTACCCCCGCTTCCCTTCCTTGCCCACTTCCATCTTTCTTTCTTCACAGGGTCACCTCAAACTCACGATTTTCCTGCCTTAACTTCACTAGTGCAGGAATTACAGGCTTGCACCACCAATGCCTGGCTCCAAGATTTATTATATAAATATAATATAAAGGAAACACATACACATCTTTTCTTTCCTTGGGCTTTGTCCACAGTCCCACTGAGCAACCAACTGACTGCAGGACCATCTACAGCAGGGATACAGGAGCAAAACCACAAGCCCATCACACAGGCTCATGGGAAATTTCTAGCAGTTGCTGTTCTACATCAGTAAATAGCTTATTAACTTACTTATAAGGAGAGAAGGCACATTTTTCATTTATTTGATGTAGCGGGTATGCAATGATCCTGAAATTCATTCCTTTTTTTATTTTAAAGTATCATATAGTGAGTATGATGTGTTGGTACCAGACATACATGAATGAATTTTCTTAATATGTCATATGTTCTTGAGATAACTCTGTTTGACAAGTAAGTTTGTAGCTTGTAAAGTGGTCAATACTTTTTAACATTTTAAGATAAGACAAAGTTAGCAATAGAAATTGACAGGAATTAGGAGAATTCATGAGATGTGATATAAAATATATATATATCCTGCACCATATGTTAGATTATTTCTTTAAAAGATGGAAAGAGAGAGAGGGGGTGGAAAGCGAGGGTGGTCTGACCTTAGGCAGAATTATATTGATTGACAGCACGTGGACATCTTTCTCACTGATGTGTGTGGATGGTCCAAATGCCTACTGGGGAAGGTGGCATGCTGCCCTTTATAGTCACAGAAATGACTTCTGTAGTCTGAAAATGAAGATAGGAAGTGTATTCCCTCAGCAGGAGACTACTGTTCCTAATGCTGAAAGGTTATTAAAAGTTCAGGGCAGGGGAGTGAGAGCTGATTTCTGCTGAGGGAAGGTCTTTGTCAGATGGAGGTAGTTCTGGGGCATTGAAGAGGGGCTTCTCTGGCCATGTAGCAAGGGGAGGGTGCCAACTTGGTCAGCTGTGATAGCTCAGGTTGTTGCCAACCTGTATTGCTAAAGAGACTTGGGAATACATATAAGAGGGCAGTAAGCAGAGAAATTAGTTATGGAGTAAAACTGGACTGTACATTCATTAGCCATAATGACAGATGGTGACACCAAGGGCCCCTAGCATTTATGAGGCTCCTACATACTTAATATATACGGCACAACACATAAAAGATGTCCATTTGAGCCCTTACTATGAATTAAAACAATTAAATATTAATTTCATCACCCACTGGTGACACTCAACACTAGCTCATGTGTCCTGTCCTCAAGAAACAAATAAAACTTGTGATTGGCTCCTCTTCCGTTGTGTTTCATAGTGAGCTCAAATCCTTTCCATAAGCTGCATGGTTTTAGTCCTTCATCTGCATGGTCTCTGGCAGTGGTGGAGGCTGCCAGAGCATGGGAACATCTCATGGGACGTATGGGAAGAGATGAAGGAACAATCCACACCACAGAGCAGGCAGCTGAGTCAGTTCTAGCCACCTCAGGGCTGGTTCTCCTGAAGGCATTTCCTTTTGTCCTACTTCTCTCTACCTCCCTCTTTGTTCCTGAAACTGCCTGTCCCTCTGGCTGTAGAAAGAGCCGCAGGTAGGAGTTTGGCTCTCTTGAGTCACTCTCTGGGTCTACAAGAACACAGGCAGGGGCCTGATTTCTTCCTGCAGGGGTCTGAAGAGTCTGATAGTAAAGTGAAACTTCTTCCATCTACTGACTAGAGGGTTATTTAGCGGCCGGAAACCAGGGAGGGACATGGTGAGTGGAGCTTTGGATTCATTTTCTCAAAGCCTAAAACTCCCTGAACAAATGACTGGTGAGATTTGGGAATGAGTAAGATACAGAGAGATGCTTCTGCAATGTGACCAGATTCCTTTTCCCTTTCCCACTGTCGCACCCATGGTACTGAGTTAAGACATCAGGTTTAGGCTACTTCTTCCCACTGCCTGTTTCAGGCTAGACAGCCAGATCCTTCTAACCCAAAAATTTAGCCCAATTTGAAAGGTCTCAGAGGGAAAAGGTCTCCTCCTCCATCATAACCATTTCCACGAGTCATGTCTGCTAACAGCAAGCTTGTATTAGCACAATAGGTCATAATTCAATAAATATTTAGTGAGCACTTACACAGTCAGGCACAAGTCAGTGAATTAGGTGGGCTTCTATGATTAGTCCAGCCATGCAGAAAACTACTTGAGGGTTGTGAATTATTTATGTCCCATTGAGTTGATATTTGAAGACAACAAGATGTGTCAGAAGGTTTAAAGAATGTTCTGGTATAGTGTTCTCAGCTGAGGACTACAAATGAGTCTAAGGGTAGAAGAGGGCTGGGTAGCTGCTCTGACACTGGAGTCAAAAGGTTGCTGCATTCAGGGGTAACTTGTAGCACAGGCTTGGCCAGGGACAGAACATGAGTCTTGGGCCTGAGGAAGAACCTGTCTGAAGCAAAATAAAAAACAAGAGAGTGGGCCACCATTTGCACAGACTAGGTGCACAATCAAAGGAAGTAAAATGTCACCATAATAAAGACTATGGCTGAGACGCCTCCAGTAATGACCAGTAATCTAAAGAAAAACAAAAAACAAAAACAAAAACTCTGCACATGGTCTTTAGAGAGAGACAACTTCAAATGCCCCTTGGGTCTAGAGAAAGTCTCTGGAGTGGAAGATTTTTCTTTCCTGTTTCTTTATGTGGGGAGAGGGGGCAGGTGTTGAATGAGAATGGACCTTACAGGCTAATATATCTGAGTGTTTGGCTTCCAGATGGCAGATTTCTTAGGTAGAACTTGAAACTGCAGCCTTGGTGGAGGATGGCCTTACTGGTGGAGGTGTGTTGCCAGAAGTCAGTCTCTCTCTCTCTCTCTCTCTCTCTCTCTCTCTCTCTCTCTCTCTTTCTCTCTCTCTCCTTAATTGTAGTGTTTTTTTCATACATAGGCATCCTTAATGTTCTGATTTTGAAAGAATTGATCAGAAATGGATGGAGGTAGCAGAAGGCAGCTCCCTTCACAGTCTGCGCTGAGCTGGGCAAAGTGAGCTGCCGGACATGAATGACTTACAAGCAGAGTTTGGGGGGACTCTTGCCAGCCTGAGCATGGTGAGCATGGCTCTGGCAGGCTTTGCCCTTTGCCCCATTCCCTCTGCCTTGCTGAAAACCATTAGAATACATTCCTAAAGCTAGCCACCAAGGTCTGTTCTCTTATGTGTCCACTTCCTCTTCCCGAGACTGACCGTCAAGGTCCAGCTATCAAAGTATTCAAGTCCAGGAACCAAAAGCTCCTTTTGGCTGGCCTAATTAGCATGCACAGTTAACATTAAACACCTCATCCTAACTCCTGGTTTCTCCTTTTGCCTTTCTTTACAAATGTAAAATGGCCATTTTCCTATGTGCCACTTCAGTCTTCTCTCTATCCACAAGCTCTGTCAACCGAGAGACAAATATCCCCCACCCCTGTATCTTGCTCGTCTCTTCCCCTCTCGTCCTCTTTTCCTTCTCCCTCTTCCTCTGTCTCTGTCTTTGTCCTTTATCTCTGCCCTCTGTCTCCCTGGAGCAAATAAGTCTCCTTTGTGTTGAGAACTTGGTCTTGGTTGTCTTGAGCTGACTCAGAGATCCCTACAGTGTGCCTTTCTGTTACAGAATTTTTGAGACTGTTTTCATTATCTGGATTTAATCAGTGAAAGTCACAGGGCTCACCATAAATGACAAAGGAACATTCAAAGCTACGCTAGATATTTAAAGTAGTTGGAGATAAACAATAATGACCTTTGACTAAACCCAAAGATATTGAGCAACAACCTCTTCCCAATCTCTCCCATTCCATAGGCCTCTTTCTGAAGGTTTGGCAAAGGAAATGTATATGCCAGTGTACCCAGCAAGCCAATCAGAAGAGGTCACTTTAGACTATAACAGCCCATCAGGGATTCTACTACTGCTATTTTGCTAAATGGACACAGTGTCAAATTGCCTTCTAAATATTTGTTTCCACCTGTGGATTTTTGCTCTTCTCACCCTTGGTCAGAGAAGTTTCTCTTCACTGTGGGTCTTAGTGAGGGTTACCACTGCTGTGAGGAGACACCATGACCAAGGCCCTCTTAAAAAGAACAACATTTAATTGGGGCTGGCTTACAGTTTCAGAGGTTCAGTCTATTATCATCAAGGCAGGAAGCATCGAAGAGTGTACGCAGACATGGTGCAGGAGGAGCTGAGAGTTCTACACCTTGATTTGAAGGAAGCAGAAAAAGAATGCCACGCTGGGTGTGGTTTGAGCTTCTGAGACTTCAAATCTCACCCCTTAGTGACACATTTCCTCCAACAAAGCCACAAGGCCACACTTCCTAATAGAGTCAATCCCTGTGAGCCTATGGAGGCCATTTTCTTTCAAACCAACCCAAGGAGCTATTGGCAATCCATTGTTGATGGGCAGGAGCGAAGTCATTTTCTTCAGTGGTGTAGCCATTGTTAGTCTGCTCCAGGAATAACCTCTTACCCATGCTCACACAAGCAACCCTAGTGCAGCTTAATGAATTGACAACAAAGCAAAGACATGAAAACAGGAGGGGATTTAGGGAGAAGAGGGGACTCAGCAGGAATAGAAGGAGTATGAGAGGCAGTAGGTAATGGGGTAAAAATGACCAAAATGCAGTGCAGACTATATGAAACCATCAGTTGATGATAAATGACCATCTTTTTCTGAAAATGCATTTACCTGTTATTTTTTTCCTTCATAAAAAAAACCCAACAGGATTTGAACTCAACTAAGAGAATGCCACTGTGAGAGCATGTCCAGGAAGGATTAACTCAGAGACAGGATTTCCTCCCAGGTAGGTGGCCTGGGCATCACTTGCCTGCCTGCCCTCACTTCTCACCATGAGAGTATATGTTGGTATCATTGCTGCTGCCACCATCTTTCCTCCCCTGACACTAGAGTCTAGCTTCTTTGGTATTTCAGTGTGGACAGAAAATTAGCAAATCCCCAGGAATCTTCCAGGCTCTCAGTCCACACTGAGAGCACTAAAATATTTGGTGGATTGCAAAGCTACTGGATTCCTTGTCTCTTCAGTGTGGGACTGCTCATCCTCTACTTTGTGAGCTTAGTAAGTCTCCTTTCATGATGTGTGCACACAGTCTACTGGTTCTATTCCTCTAGAGAACCCCACCTAATATGCCATGTCACCACAAAAGGAAGAGAAGCACAGTGAAGTCTCAGGTGACCCCTGAACACACACCACTACACATTTAGAGGGTCTATATATTTATTTCATAATTTCAGTTATTGTAATGGTTTTGAATAGGCCCCCTTAGACTCATGGGTTTGAATGCTTGGCCCACAGGGAGTGACACTATTCAGAGATGTGTCCTCCTTAGAAATAGTGTGGCCTTGTTGGGGGAAATGTATCACTGTGGGGATGGGCTTTGAGGGCTCCTAGTGTAGAATGCTCCTGGTTGCCTTAAAACCAAGACTCTTGGCTCCTTCTCCAGTACCATGTCTGCCTTGATGCTGCCAGGCTTTCCATCATGACAGTAGTGGACTGAACCTCTGAAACTGTAAGTCAGCCCTTACTGAATGCTTTCTTTTATAAGAGTTGCCTTGGTCATGGTGACTCTTCGCAGCAATGAAACCCTAACTAAGACAGTCCTTAAACTTCTCGGTTTCAGAATTTCCTTTTAATATTTTAACTCAGGCTTTTAGCCTACTGAAATTTTCCATCATGTAGTTTCTTGTATGTATTAGCCATGAATAACTTAAACTGTAGGTCTGAGGATTTCCCAAAGCTACCCCTCTTTGTGTCACTTTGTGTTCTGGTCTGTTTCTCACTCTTCAGTCATTTCACCTTAGCTCCTGTTGTGCTTTAACTTTTCAGTAAAATTGAAGAATGCCAATGGCCTCTTTTCCTTCTAGTGCGCCGTGATGTAGATGGCCTTTGTCCGAACTTGGGCTGGGCCATTTCAGAGCTGCTCTGTCCTGAGGTCCCAGTATTGACCTGTCCATCTCTCATCTCTTCTGTTCCTCACGTTTTCACAGTCCCAATAGAAAGCCAGAGCCCATCTTCTTTGATGGATTCTATTGGGGTTCATGAGTCACTCCACAAACCACATAAACACCAATCTCAGTCAGACAAGGATGATTTATTGAACACACACCCTAATACTGATCAGATCAAGGATCTAGAATCTAGGCTATGAAGATGAACATCTTTCTCTGTCAGCTTATAAAGAAAAAAAAACACCAAAGCCACAGTGAGCTCATATGCAGGTTCAGGAAGTGCTGCCCAGTTGTCAGCCCTGACTCAAGCCATTTTAGACATAACAGTTCATATTGATGTTTAACTTGATAGGTCCTAGGTAAAGCTTTGTGGAATTTCTTAAGATTCACAAACCTCATACAAAATATACAGAACATAACAGGATATGTGATAAGCATGACCCCTCTCTGAGTCAAGTTATTCTTCTGTGTCAGTGACTGGCAGGCATATTACAGCTACAATATAAAATAGTTGGCAGGAACAAAATGTCTACAGCTATACTGGGGGTGCGGTGGTTAAACATCAACAGATTCCAAGCTCATTTTTTATTCCTTCCAATCTCCTCTGCTTTCTGCTTCCCAGTGCTGCCCATTAACTGGACAATGCCATAAGAGGTCAAGCTGAGGGAATGTGGGGCTCACGACAGTGACCTCCTTTGTCTAGATGTTCTGGTAGCTCGCTGGTGCTTTCCAATAGATATTTAGTAATATGTTATTTGGCATTACTAATTGTTCTTGGCAGGGATACTGGTGAGCAGAAAGCTGACAGAATATTTTTTAAAGGTTTGTTGCAGTGTATTGTGGTATTTTTATGCAAATTCAAATTTTCTGGTATTAGCAAATGAGATTTTTAAGGAAAAATAGAAGAAAAAAATTTTCATTGAACCCCAAGACATTATATAATGATTTTATCTCCATTGAAGTTTAGGTATGTTTGTTAGGGAGTGGGGGGAAAGACTTGTAACAGGAAAAAATACCCATTAATTTCTACTCATTTTTACAGTAGTGTTGATTTCTAATTGGCTTGCTTCAGGACACTAGCTGCAATGTTCCTAAATATAAGGATTTCTTCAGTCTAGAGACAGATAGACCCTCTTCATCCGTGTGCTAGCTCCATTCTTGATTAGTGGAAACATTAATCTCCTCTGTGGCACGGGCCTTCAGGCATGATTCCGAGCCATAGTGAAACATTAAAAACAAGCAGAAGGAATGGCCTGAATTTAGCCAGTTCAAAGCAAGAGCTGCTACCTCATTGCAAACTAACACGGTCTCAAGGAAGTACCCCACTAATATTTTTCTTGAGCTTTTCTCCCCCCCCCCCACCATGTACTTTTTATCTCTGTCTACTAACTTTCTTCCATTTGTTCCACTAAAGTGACAGAATTGGGTCATTCCAAGGCCTGTGAGGAAGATAAAACTGTTCTTGTGCCAGCCACGCTGGAGAAGTCTTTGAATCCCAGGTGTTTTCAATAGAACAGAATTAACATTCAAGGCTGCACTTGGCCAGACCAAGGGCCTCTTTCAGAGAGCAGACTGGGGTGTTTATTTATAGCTCTCTTTGAAAAGAGTAATGCCCATTTTTGATGGAATAAAAAAAGGGGTCTCTTTCCAACTTGACATAGTTTTCTTTCTGACCAGTACTCTTTTCTAAAGCAATGTTGATTCCCAATTAAGCAACGTGTGACTACTCACATTTCAAGTGCTGGGACAAGATTGTTTAGGGGGTGGCATAAGTATAATCTATTTTATTTAATGCAGCATACTCCCATTGGATCTTTAGAATGACCAAGTCATTTTCAGAAGGACTTGAAGGATGCAAAAATAAAATAATTCTGCATGACAAAGATCTGGTAAAATAATGACATGAGATCCGATGTTATAGAGATGAACTGTAGAAACCAAGGTTACAGTAAAGATAGGAAACTTGATATTTTTTATTAACAACAGAAACAGTGTTCAACAGAAATGAAGGATTTAAAAGCTGAAAAGGGATAGTTAAGTTTTACAAATTTATTTTAAAGGCCAGTTTTTCATTAAATAGTTCCTGATGCTTCCAGGAAGTGTAACTGGCCCTCCCCCTCCACATGCAGACTCCTTCTGTACACTACTGCTCCCTGAACATCTCTTCTATCTGTAGCTTAATTCTTGGTACATATGTCTTCATCTAACCAAACCAGAGGACCTTTAAAGGTCTTCAAAGATACATTAGCTACTTTTCAGCTGCTGCGATGAAACACTATGATTCAGGAAACTTTTAAAGTGTGTTTGAACGCATGGTCCAGGGGGATGAGTCCATGATGGTGGAGAGGCATGGTAGGCATGGTAGCAGGTAGGCATGGCAGCAGGTAGGTGTGGCCTCAGGTAATCGTGGTAGCAGAAAGAAGCTGAAAGATCCCATGCTTTAACCCAAAGCACAAAGCAGAGAGAGTGAACTAGAAAGCAAGGTTATCTACTCTCAAAGCTCACCCTCAGTGGCACACTTTCTCCTGTAAGTCCACACCTCCCTAACATCTCCCAAACTTTCGCCAACTCTGGACCAAGTATTCAAATGTCTGAGCCTATAGAGGACATGTCATTCAAGCCCCATCACTGGGCCAGCATTAGTCCTACAAGAGTAAGCATTTATAAGCATTTGCTCCCTATAGTTGCATAGTTGTTACTGGTTGGAGCCCCCAGGAACTGAGTTCTGATTATACATTGGAATCATGAGTTAAAATGAGAAAAAAAAAAGGACATTATTATTATAAAAATTTGAAACATTTCAAAAAACAGAATGAATAATATACCAAATCCCATGTATGCATGCCCCAACTCTGACAATTACTGAGATAGTTAATGTTGATTCCTCCACACCTCTACATGTATACTAACTCCTCAGTAAAATAGCGATGTTTTGAAGCAAATTGGAAAGGTTCTTTAAAACAACTGACCCAGTTCTAACTGAATGTGGATCATGCTGTGGCTCTTGAGAGGATTCTCACGTGTACCAAGAGTGGAGAGCTCTGGGGTGGAATGGCACAAACATGTTTGAAGCCTGAGTTAGGCTGTTTGGTGTTGCAAACAGGAGTTGGGGAATTTCTCTGTCTTGCTGGAATATATTTTATGTCTGAGATGGTAATAGAAATGGCCGGAGAAGGGATCAGATGTAGAGAGATGAGGTCATCCTACCTGATACATAGTTTGAGCTCACTCTGAGATTACTTTTGTTACCATGATCACCACCATCATTTGAGTGATCTCCCTACAAAGTTCTTGACAAAGTTTGCAGTAAAAGTGTACACTTCCACTGCTCACCTATAGCCTTTTACTTGAGATGAAACAATGTCTTCATTAGACTTACTGTAAAAAATCATGAAATCACATTTCCTGCAGAGAATTTTTTTCTGTTTGACATTAATGTTTAGTTTAATATGCATACTTAGCTAAGTCATTTAATGGCTCAGTATCCAATTTTGCCACCTGTTAACTTCATATTAGAAGCTACAACTCACAGACCACAGGGTTAAACCAATTCCCATTATTCTGTTGAATGGACATAGGATCTAACTGCTCTCTCCATCCAAGTTTCTAGTCGGCGACAGCACAGGTCTCAGATCTTATCAGATGTGGTTTCTCTGTTCAGTGGACAGTGGTTAATGCAGAAACCCACATCTAGTCAATGTGTGAAGAATTAGTGATTGTGGAGTACTCAGTCACAAAAGAAGACATCTGTATCACACATGCAGCACACACATGAACACACACACATACAAGACTAGAGGAAAGCTGTCTTCTGGACACGACAGGCCACTGGATTCACATGGACTCAGCAACTGTGACTGCCTGCGTAGGAACCTAAAGAAGACGAAGCCTATAAATGTTCTAATGTGTTCTAATAGAGTTAATGAGTTCCTACCCCTAACTTGGGTGTTGTGGCTGGCCCTGGTGCTGTTCCTATTCTGATGCTAATTCAGCTTCCCCAAGAGGGGCTACCTGGGATGAGAACTGAATCCTGTACTCAGGACTTCACGTGACCTTTCTAATGAGTAAAGAAACCAATCACTGGGAGAGTAGGCGGACTTCTGGGTCAGAGAGAGGGACAGAGGGACAATGAAAGAGGAGAGGAGAGTGGGCTGGAGGACGGGAGCATCGAGGTGAAAATGTCGGTAGCGGAGACCCCTTTTCAGGTGGCAGATCCGTTTTGGATCTGCTACCGGAGGATTTAACTTAAAATGGCTTATAAATTAGAATGTTGGTTGTTTCACCCAGTGATTGAGTTACCATTGATTCTGAACTAAGTTTGTGTGGTGTTTTCTTTCATGCAATGGCTCAACTGGGTTCCAGAGAGAAAGGTACAGCGGCAAAGTGTGGGTTTGCAAGAAGTGCGCCCCAAAAGTCCATGGGAATTTGGAAGCGTGGGGTTGGCTTGGCAGTGAGCAGCCATGAGAACTTAGTGAGCAGAGATTTTGGAGTTCTGGGTTAGAGAGACTTCACGAGATTAGAACAAGGCCCACGGGTGCAATGCTGCTTTTTTAATATTTCATGCTACACTTGGGAACTATAGACAACGGTGGCTTCTCAGGACAGAGGGAAGTCAGCTTTTTTTAATGGCTCCTGGTAGGTCAATAATGCTCTAGTATATGGTCCCTACCTAGAAGTATACGGACAGCACAGATTGGTGTCAGTGAACTATCAAATTAAAGTTTTTAAAAAGGACATGAGGTTGAGGGGAGAGGGACTTAGGAAAAAATGGGAGCGACTTAGGAAAAAATGGGTGAACATGATCAAAACATTAAGTTCTCAAAGAATTAGTATTTTCTAGCAAACTTCTGTTTATTTCTATTTACTTATTTATTTTTAGTACCACATGCATGCCAGCGAGCCAGACAGCCTAGATTTGTCATGAGTTCCGGGCCAGTGAAAGACCCTGTTCCCCAAAGAAAATTATATGGCATTTGAAGAGCACCAGGGGTTGTCCCATTGCCCACACAATTGTAAACACATGAACACACACATACACACACAAAGACACATACAGACACACACAGACACAAATGCATGCATACATATGCACACACACTTATGCATGGATGCACTCAAATGTGCACACACAGACACTCATTCAATGATCACAAATTAGCAAAATGGAGCCAATTAGACTGATGCTTACTCCTTAATAACCCAAGAAGTGAGAAAATTTCCTTCATATTTAATTTTATGTGTAACTTCACTTCAAGAAGTACTGACAGAAAAAACCCCCCACAAAAGTGTATTATTCAAGTGTAATTTCAATTTCAGAATATAAATCAACAGAGATAAGTAGGGTGTATATTATGTGCACATTTCCACTGTTTTCCGATTTATTTTCAGTATTTCAAAACCTCTGAGTTTTGCATGAGTGATTACATGTTTGAGTAATGCTACAGCTCTGGCAACTTGTCAGAATTCAAGGATAAAAGACTTTAATTTCCATATTGTTATTATATTCATGCTTTCAGACAGCATTGGGGGAAAAAAACCCCACCAAATGCCAAAATGAGCAAAACCAAAAGAAAGATTGCTTCCGCCCTGCAGCTGTGTCTTCAGCGGAAGCACAGAGCTTTTCTTCTCATAGTTTTAATCAGCAGGGTGTCCCCAGGAATGCAAAATGTTCTCTGCAATGGCACATTTTTCTGCTTAAACATCACATCATAATCCTTGCTCCACGTGCTTTGAAACTTTTAGATAAATATAGCGTGAAGACAGATATTTCATTAGAGCACGAAGCATCCAGGTATACATGCTTCCATTTTGAAATGCTCCCAATAGTACTGTTATCGGCTTCACAGGAGGATAGTTTAGAACCCAGAAAACAATTTGGAAGAGGACATGGGAAGTGAAAAGGGAGGGGGCAGGGTGTTGTGTGTGCTGTTTATCTCTGTTTTCGAAGTCTAAAACAGATAAAGGTATCTATGAACTATCACACTCCTTTAGCATTTTATGGTACTTTGTGGAGAGACTGCGTGGGATAAGAATCCTCAGTTTTTGGGTCTCCACCAACTGTGGAGGAGAATCCTGTGAGAAGGGAGTCTGTCTCCGTCACACCGTATAGGCTCCGTAGATGTGCTGAACGGACAGAGTTGTACGGGTGCAGAGGATTCACGGAGAAGACAGGCCACACCACACACCACACACACCACCAGCCACAGTGCCCCCAACCTCCACTGGCTCTTTTCAAAGCTCTGGAGGGACCTCGGGATGTATCACATCAGGTGTGGGTTTGTCGCATCCACAGAAGTCGGCTGTTTTAACTAAAACTGTGAGAGGCCCGCAGCTCTTGTCACTCTTGTTTCCCTACATGACACCTCTGTGACATCAGATGATCTCCAGAATGTTGATGATCCGGCTAACAGAGAAGGTGAGATTACATTTGAATAAGAATAAGTGGGTGGAATTACATTTGGATAGTGTCTTAGTCAGGGTTTCTATTCCTGCACAAACATCATGACCAAGATGCAAGTTGGGGAGGAAAGGGTTTATTCAGCTTACACTTCCATGCTACTGTTCATCACCAAAGGAAGTCAGGACTGGAACTCAAGCAGGGCAGGAAGCAGGAGTTGATGCAAAGGCCATGGAGAGATGTCACTTACTGGCTTGCTTGCTTCTCCTGGCTTGCTCAGCTTGCTCTCTTATAGAACCCAAGACTACCAGCCCAGGGATGGCACCACCCACAAGGGGCCCTCCCCCCTTGATCACTAATTAAGAAAATGCCTTACACCTGGATCTCATGGAGGCATTTTCTCATCTGAAGCTCCTTTCTCTGTGACAATTCCAGCTTATGTCAAGTGTGGCTCCTGTCAGAGCCGAGTTATTATATCATTGGTAGCTTGCCTGACGTGGGAATGGCTTTCTTGCCATGATGTCATTGAAATTGACAGAGACTGTCATCCATGATGGGTGTGATGCTGGCATGACTATAAGTCCACCCATGAAATGTAGTCAAGAAAATGTAGTAAAATATATGCAGAAGGGTGTCCACTTGAGAAGACTCACATATTCTCTTGATTTTTTTAATATATCAAGTATGTCAATGTGTCAATTATATGACAATCTCAAATATATCAATATGTCAAGCATATCAATTATATATAAAAATGTATATCAACAAGCATTTTAAAAATTGTATTTTGTGATAATTTTTTTCTAAAAAATGTTAGAGAAAAATTTTAAAGAAAATTTATTTTAAAACTTCACCTTTGCACTTATTTTGAATTTATAACTTAACAGATATTTTCCACAGATAACTCTCAAAGTATTTGTGCTACACACACCTTAGTCCATGCATCTATGGCCAGCTCCTAAAAAGGACTGGACCCTTTTTCTAATATAAGCTTCAGGCCTCATGTGAAAGGGAGCACAAAGAGGGCCCCGCCATTGATGTGCTGTCTTTCAGTGGTCTGTCACTAACAACACGATCTGAACTCCGTTTGTGCTTCTCATCTGTAGACAGATCCACCGCAGGAATCCAGAGTTCACTGACAGAGATCCAGGCTGCCTTTGATGTTCCCACGTGGTCCCTTCCTTAGGTTTGTTGCAACCAGTCACTGGTCTATAAACGGCCTGTTCCACTGTCTGTATCTCTCTTTGCCTCTCACTTATAAAGGCTGAGATGGTGATTAGGGTCAACTGAAGTAATCTGTGATGGTCTCTTAACTTTAAAATTATTAATTATCTGAACAGTTTTATGACATATGCGAAGATTTTTTTTCTCCAAATGAGACTATCTACATATTTGGTGTTCATTATTCAACCTACTCTTCCAGTTATGATGAGTTGATCCTTATTTGATATTTTGCTGTGACACAATCTCTACAGAAGTGAACTTAGGAGGAGAGTGTTGATTTTGGCTACAGTTTGAGGTCACAGTCCATGGTGGTAAGGAAGGCATTGCAGGACATGTTGCTGTAACTCCTCACCGTCTCACATCTTGGAGGAACAGGAGGCAGAAAGTAGACAAGAAGAGGGGACAGGCTACAGAAGGACACCTAAAGGCTTGCACCCAGAGACCCACTTCCTCTAGTTAGGCTCCAACTCCTGCTGTTCTTCAACCTTGCAAAGCAGCCCCAGCAGCTAGGGGAACCAATGTGGAAGTGCAGGAGTTTGTGAGGAACAACTCACATCCTGGACCATAAAACCTAGGTAAGATGTTTGTAAAGTCCAAATCCACTGCTTGGAATGTCAGTGCAACCTGAAATGGTTAAAACAAGAAATGAATCTAGAATCTTCAGTGTACAGATATGTCAACAGCACTGATGAGTACTGTCGTTATGAGCAGGGGGGTGTCCGGTCTGCAAGGGAACGGGTTCCTTCAGGCCCATCTGTTTTCTGCCCTCTAGTCATTATTCCTGTGTAACATGGAAGTAGAGGGCTTTCCAGAAGTGGCTCTAGGGGCCGGAGGGATGGCTCTGAAGTTAAAAGTACTTGCTGCTCTCCCAGAGGACACCGGTTTGATGTCCAATATCCGCACAGCAGCTCGCAACTTCAATTCCAGGGGATCCAGCGCCCTCTTCTGGTCTCCATGAGCACTGGGCCTACGGCATATGCTCATCCATGCAGGCAAAACATCTGTATACATAATTTTTAAGAGTCTCTGATTGTTAGATCACCTGTCAAGAGAAAGAGGGTTCTAAATTAGGTTCCATCTAGCAGGAGTTGTAGGATTTTATTATCAACCTCAAATATAAAACATACATATCGTGCTTTGGATGGGAAATGTCCCACATAGGCATGTGTATTTGAACATTTAGTCTCCAGTTGGTGGTGCCATTCATGGGGGTTATAGAACCTTTAGGAGACCGAATTTCTCTGGGAAAAGTACATCACTCATAGAAGGTGGCTTTTGAGAGTCTACAGCCTACCCCTCACCCTGTTCTCGCTAGCTCTCTGCTTCCTGTACGTGAATAAAATGTGACTGCTCTGCTTGTTGTTAACTCCAGGACCACACGCTCATGCACAATGCCTTTTCTCTCAGGACAATAAGCCAAAAGAAAGATCTTTCTCCTCTAAGCTGCTTGTTGTTGATGTTGGGTTACTCTGTCACAGACAACAAATACACTGTAATAAGTTAGCACATTCTATATTGTATGCTTTCAGCTGAGCATTCTATATTGTATGTTT
>JADRCH010000256.1:870421-916357 GCA_019843965.1 Rhynchomys soricoides
CATTCTATATTGTATGCTTTCAGCTGAGCATTCTATATTGTATGTTTTCAGCTGAGCATTTTTTTGACACAGTGTTCAACGAATAAAGGATACAACTTATAAGACTCTTCTGTGGCCAAAATGATATACAGTATATTTACAATGAATGGAAAATCATTTTGACAGGTGGATCATATAATATGGCACCTATCTTAGAGAAATGTAAGGAAACATCCGTGTTTACACAAAGTTTAAAGTCACATAAACACTTTGAAATTATCCCCTAAGTGTCTATTTACAGCCACTATTGGGTATTTACTTTGTGCAGTTCATGGGAAGGAGGTTTAAAACGTGGCTAGCTTCCTAGGGTGTGGAATTTTACCAAATAATCTTAACCAAGAAATGAGGATGATATAGTTAATTTTTATGATAGCCTGGGAATATATAAAATAGCTTTAAATACCTTAGATATGTAGATGCTATAAAACAACCTTTTTGGGTTTTAAAGATCAATAAAACTTTAAAAACATATTTATATATTGAGAGAGAAAAAAAGAGGAAGGGAAAAAGGGAGAGAAGAAGAGAGGAAGAGAGAGGGAGGGAGGGAGAGAGAGAAAGACAGAGACAAAGACAGAGAGACAGAGAGGCAGAGAGAGACAGAGACATACCATGGTGCACTAGTGGATATCAGAGGGCAATTTGAGGGAGTGGTTTTCTCTCTTTCCCCAGGGATTAGCCTCAGGTCATCAGGCCCAGTAGCCAATGCCTTTATTGGCTGAGTCCTCATCTTTCCAGCCCTCAACATAACTCATTGGAAAATAACAAATATTCCTTTCATAGTGTTACTGGTGAAACTGGGACTTTCTTTGATAGTCTTAATCTTACCCTCCTTAATGTAAGAATTTTTAAGCTGAGGAGGAAGCTCCAGGACAAGTTTAGAGTTTGAGAGAAAAACAAAACAGGTAAATCAGTAAGGCCTCGTAGCTGCCTGAGGAGAGAGATCGAGAAGAGGAAGGAAGAAATCATGCATTTCACAGTGGAGTTCAACAAGCAGACACGTGGTGAAGGTAGGAGGCAGAAGCTTCAGAGAAAGAGTGGGACAGCCCAGAGCACCAAGTACGCTCAGGCTTTGTCCAGTATCTGGAAGAAACAAAAGATTAAAAAAAAGAAGAAAAGAAAACATCACATGGTTTTTAGTCAGGGTTCTCTTAAGTCACAGAACTTCTCTCTATATATTAGGGGAAGGTATTGTAATGACTTAAAGTCTGTATTTCGACTAACCCAACAATGGGCAGCTATGAATGGGAAATCCAAACTCTAGCAGTTGCTCAGTCTCATGAGGCTGGTTGTTTCACCTGGTCTTCTGTATACACTGGAATCATGAAGAGATAGGTTCCAACAGATGTGCTGGCAAGTAAGTGCAAGCAGGTGAAGAAGACAGTGATCTCCCTTCTTCCAATGTCCTTATGTAGGCCTCCAGCAGAAGGTACTGTCCAGAGTAAAGGCACCACCACACCAGGATCAGCAACTTGCTTTGTCCCAGGCTGACCTTGAACTAAGAGATCTCCTTGCCTCTGTCTCCTGGGATTAAAGGCGTGCACTACCTTGCCTGGGCCTAAACTTTTCATGGCCATTGTGCCTCAAGATCTCCATGTGAAGATCCGATTCAGAAGCCTGTGTCTTCCAGACTCAGGATCACAGTTGTAGCCTCCATTTCTGGATTGTATTTCATTCCAGGTGTAGTCGACAACCAGGATTAACCATCCCATCATGGTATTCTGAATAGCCCAGAAAAAATGTGTAGGCAGCGCCTCAAGATGGAAGCTCTGCAAGCAGAAGCAAATGAGACAGAGGCTTCAAGAAGGATAAACACATTGTATTGTTAAAAGACTACTTAGTCCTCTCCATCCACAGGATGTCTAAGACCAATCAGCTTTCCTGGGGGTCAGTCTCCTAGTCAACTGATTGACAGAAGCAGCTAGATTAGGGAGGAGGCAACAGTGTAGAACTTCAGGTGTCTTAGAATGCAAGGTACCCAGGTATTCTCTTCTTTTAACCAAGAGGAAATAGCTGTTCTTTAATGGGCACCAGCAACTCCCAGATACTTCCACTTGTTAATGTGGTCATTTAAATCCAAGGAAAAGGCATCTGCTTTTTTAGTGTTCCCAGGGAAACAGGAGCTGAGTCCAAAGTCCATGATGGAAACATACATTCTCAATGGCATCCAAGACTACTATCTGTCTAGCTATCCAACCATAGGAACAGAAGTATCAAAGGAGAAGAAAAAAGGGAGGGATGTCAAATTAGAAATCTAACGATGTGTGTTGTCCTTCAGACTCTGATTCCCAGCCACATCCATGAACTAACTAACTATTCTTCCTTTTGGCTAGGACTTCTGTCTTGAATGTATCTGGTAAGCATCTCGGAAGACTCATGTCCCACACACTCAGGCCCCATGGAGGATGATTAACCTCGCTTCCAGGTGTCCCCATACTTTTTGAGAACTACCTGTAAACTTTGAACACTTGGACAAACTCTCATGATGTCCGTTGCACGTGCTTCATGGATCAAAGCCCTCTTCTTAGAAACGGTTAGATAACTACCTTATAAAGGCTAATAGAGGTACTGGGGGCAGATCAGTCGTTTCATGTCCTGGAGAACACGAGGCACCTTTACCCCACTTGACTGCTGTTAGCAAGTACACCCAGCCCTTGCTGCCTGAATGGTACCCTTAGAACTTTCCTGCTTGCCTGGCCAGGGGAGGATGTTCTCTTTATCTTTCTAATAAACATGCTGGCAGAACACTCTGTCTCAGAGAGCCTGTGCACTCCTTACTTGTCATATTCAGGGCATGATCCTGGGGTCACCGACCACAGCTCTTACCCTTCTGTCTCTAATGTTCTCATCATCCCAGCCTTGGCTCATCCTTGGTCTCTCCATCACCCTTCATTTAACCACTCATAAGCCTTTCTGTTTCACAAATCTGCCCCCTCCTCACTGCCACTGGCAAGGGCTCAAACTCCCATACCATTTCTTGACTGTTCTGCCATCTCTGTTGTTCCTTCTCTCTCTCAAGTCTATCCTGATGTAGGGGCAAGATGAATATAGCTGAAGGAAATACTACATCATCTTTCTTAACATAAACCAAGAGTCTCCTCCGCTTCCACCTCTCCACACACATTTTCCATTTCTGTCTTTCAAACCCAGAAATTACTGCCGTCATAGTCATATACGCTGAGATGCCTTCGCTCCAGTGGCTTTTCTCAGGTGGCTCCCTTCAGCTGATTATAAGCTAATTAATTCCTCCTTCTTTATGTGTGAGCACAGAACCCCTTCTGGGAAGAATCCCCTGACCTTCCAAATGGCTTTGCATATCTGCTTCCATTTCTGTATTCCCAGAGACCGGCCTCAGCTCCCGTTTCTCCCTGACTCATTATAATTACCCATTTATGCACCTGGTTCTGTCAATAGGCAGAGCCCCTTAAGGATAGGAACTGCTTGCTCTTCATTTGTGTTTTCCAATACTTGGAGCCCTGGAGGAGAGCAGGCAGATGAGTAAATGGGGTGATGGGAATCTCTTGTTGGAAGTTCTCCTGGGGAAGAAAAGGCTTTCATTACCCTTCAAAAAACACCACATAACTCAATGCCTGTCCTTCTCACTAAGAAAAGATAAAACACAACCCAATTATGTGTTAGGTTACCTCAATGGCAAAATGTGGAAATGAACACCCAGGATAAACATTTAGTTTGAGATGCACATTCTCTGGGTGCCTGGGGAAGTAGGTGCTCTCTGACCCCTCAGTTGCCATGTGCCTCTGCCATTGACTGGGATGCCATTCTTCTTCGGTTGAGTCCTACAGTTTTACCTGGTCATCCACAGCCCACTGGGCAGATTCAATGTACAGTTCACAAGAAGGAACATGTTTCAAGTCTGCAGGTTTGGGGAGATGGAGTTTAAATGAACACAGATTGAATATATACATATATATGTACATATGTGTATATATTTGAATATATGTATATATACATATATGACTATGTATGGATACATACATGAATACATTAAAAATCCACTAAGGTATAAAGTAAAATTTCCATGTAGATATACTAAAATACTCTATGCTATAACTTTTTGCATTGTTGAGACAGGGTCTCACTTGTGGCCCTGGGTCACTTGTCATTCACCTTCGTCAAGTCTCATAAGTACTGAGGTGACAAGTGTAAAGTACTATATTTACACCTTCTCTGGAAAAGAACACAGTGTTCAGAATGTGCGCTCTACTTAGCATATTCCTCTTTTTGACTCTCAGAGGGAAGGAGTTTACTTATTATTTGTTGGTTTGTTTGTTTTTGTTTTGTTTTTCAAGACAGGGTTTCTCTGTGAAACAGTCCTGGCTCTCCTGGAAACTTGCTTTACAGACCAGGCTGGCCCCAAACTCACAGACTTCCACCTGTTTCTCCCCTCTTTCCTCCCCCCTCCCCCCCCCAGTGC
Organism: Rhynchomys soricoides; assembly: GCA_019843965.1. NCBI lineage: Eukaryota > Metazoa > Chordata > Mammalia > Rodentia > Muridae > Rhynchomys > Rhynchomys soricoides. The sequence goes on from JADRCH010000256.1 coordinate 874,893, forward strand.
TGGAATTGTCACCACTGCCCAGCTGGAATTTATTTTTTGATAGAGTCCAAAATTGTGCACTCAGAACATCATGGTGGTTTGATGGATGTGGTCAGCCAACCAGTTTAAATGTTTAAAAACAGTGACAAATTAAAAAAAATCACAGAAGTTCGTAAGTCGTGATTAATTGCTTAATGAATAATTATCTTGAGATGGCTCAGTGGTTAAGAGCACTGAATGCTCTTCCAGAGGTCATGAGTTCAAATCCCAGTAACCACATGGTGGCTTACAACCATCTGTAATGAGGTCTGATGTACTTTTCTGGTGTGTCTGAAGACAGCTACAGTCTTCATATATCTATTATTACAGTCTATATATATTTATTTATATATAATAAATAAATCTTTTTAAAAAAGAAAAAAGAGAAAACCTCCTGTTGTAGTTTAAATATAAAGTACCTGGCCCTCATAGGCTTGTGAGTTTGTACACTTGGTCCTCAACTGATTGTCCAGTGCTGATTGGGAAGGTCCTGGACCTACCCAATGTATCAATGGGACTTTTCAATTTCACTATCTGTACTTAAATCCAAAACTTTACAGCTCAATCTGGCAAGTTTTGCAGCATTTTTTTTTTTTTTTAATAATCTGAATTTGAGTGGTTTTGAGCAAAGCGTCTCCTCAGTGATTAATAATAGCCAACATCTGTGCCATCACCTGGCTGGTCCTTGCTTAGAGAGAATGCTGCTCTTTGGATTCCTGCCCAGCTTCCAGAAAAGCTTCCCTCCAGTGACCAATTACCAGCCACCTCAGGAATGTCAGTCAGCAGCCGATTCGAACACTTGCCCTTCTTTACTTCCCACTGGTTGCAGGTGCTGAATGTCAAACTGACATTTTGAATCACAGTGAAAATTATTTAGGAAGTTTTGTGACACTTATTGAAACACTGTGAACCAGAACTGTCACATCCCAAGATAGAAAATGGTGTTTTGCCCCACCAGCTTCACTGAAAGAAACAGTAACACCCAGTTCTTGCTCATTTCTTCAAGTTTGTATTGGCATACATTAATCATGCCCAGTCATGGGTTCCATTAGAACACTTCTGCACATGTATGTAATATATTGTGAGATCATGTTTGTGTCCACCCCTTCCCCCAGTTATTTTCTCTGCCCTATTCCTGCCAATCTCTTCCTCTAATAGACACTATGGTTTTGAGTGTGACTGGGCCTTATTTGGCCCAGTTTTGTTTGATCCAAGGACCTATGAAGGTGGACACTCACAGTCACCTAAGATGAACTGGAGACAGTATCTTCCAAGTTTGTTGCCTGATGCCAATGAAGATTAAAGAGACAAACTCTTGTGTGAGTATGCACCATGGAAGAAAGCTTTATTGAGGACATTTACAGAAAAGTAAGGAATCAGGGAGAAGTGAGAGAAACTCCCAAGAGAAAAAATGGCTGATGGACTTCTTTGTCTAGGGATTTTTTAATATTTATTTATTTATTTATTTATTTATTTTTGGTTTTTTGAGACAGGGTTTCTCTGTGTAGCCCTGGCTGTCCTGGAACTCACTCTGTAGACCAGGCTGGCCTCAAACTCAGAAATCCACCTGCCTCTGCCTCCCAAGTATTGGGATTAGAGACATGCACCACCACTGCCTGCACAGCTGGGATTTTTTAAAAAATAGGGTCACGAGACTCTGAGCAAACTGCTGTGAGAATACCCATTCTCTGGGAGATGGTGGGCTGAGCCAGTGAGGGGACAATATGCTCTGTGTATTCCTGGCCTAACTAGGATGATTATAACAGTCTGTGTGTTCCCACCCACCTGGGCCCTCTAACTCCTGGTTTGTTAGTTATTGACCTTGGTATCTATTAGTTGTTCATCACTTGGCTGGCATTGCCATCCCTGACTTTACAGGAATCAAGAAGGTTGTGAATTATACTAAACTCTCTTTGTTCTCACAGATATCAAGAAGTAGCTGTAGGTGGACTTAGGTGACTTTTGTTTGGGGACATTCTGGGGTTAACTTCCTGAAATGGGTCCTTAAAGCTACGTTTATTTAGTGTGTCACCATTAGGTGCAATAAAACCAACAATATGTAATGGGATAACAGTGCCTAGCACACATTCTTAGAAGATGTCAAAGAAGCTTGCTAGCCGGACCACCCAACACTGGCCCTGCCTCTTCAAATCTGTCTGTCTTTTACCAGGTTTGCTTGACTATCTCATACTCAAGGTCAAGCTCTGTGGCTCTCTGTTTCTCATCCCTGGTGCTTCTGATTTTTGTACTTAAGCTCCAAGTACCAAAAAATCTTTTAGCCCCAGCATCCATTTCACTGCAACATATGGGAGCAGTTTGTAGTTTTCCCTGTAGGTCTTTTCCCCATACTTCCTACAGAGAACCTGCTCTTGCCTCCTCCTCCTCCTCCTCCTCCCCTCCTCCTCTTCCTCCTCCTCCTCCTCCTCCCCCTCCTCTTCCTCCCCTCCTCCTCCTCCTCCCCTCCTCCTCTTCCTCCTCCTCCTCCTCCTCCTCCTCCTCCTCCTGGTTCTCTCTTTCTCTCTCTCTCACTCTAGCTCTAGAGAGAGCAAGCGAGCTAATGGTTTCTTTAAGGTTGCTTGTAGAACCATAGATAGGGGACATTTACAAGAGCATGGTCCCTTTACCAGCAGCTACCACAACTGGAAAGAAATCTTCCCCTGCCTCAGAAACCTCCTACTTCCTCTCAGTCCTCAGGGTTGAGTGAAGTCTCTTCAGCCACTCCACACTTTGTGACAATCTTACCAGGTTCAATCTTGTTCGGGTCTTTTAGTTTTCCTTTTATTTTTTTTTTTTTAAAAAGGGTCTTATGCCATGTGTGTGGAGGTGCCCTTAAAGACCAGGGGAAAGATGAGGATTTCCTGGAGGTAGAATTAAAGGTGGTTGGTTGTGAACTGCCAGTTATGAATGCCAGGAACTGGACATAGGTCTTCCGAATGAGTAGAAAGTACTCTTAAGAACCGAGCCATCGCTCCAATACCAACTTCCAGCTCTTATGCATATGAATACAGTTGCTATAAGTTCATGAATGCAATGACCATGTCATGCTTAGAAGACAGTGTCCTGGAACACCCCACTCCTGGAACACCCCACTCCTTCCGCTGGCTTATCCGTTCCTTACATTCCGTCTTCTGTGATGCTCTGTGAGCTTTGGGGTGCAGGGTAGCATAGATACGCCTTTTATGTCCCTTTCTTATTATGCCATGCGAAGTCTCAACAGAGAACAGATGGGCAGTCAGGTTGAATTCGGGAATGGAAATGTTTATTGCCAAAAATGAAATGAATCTTTGCAAAGATAAGAACAAAAAAAGGTGCAGGGACTTGGTGCCAGCATCAGTGAACAGGATACCATAGTAAGAATGGAGTGTTCTGGAAGAGAGTCCTTGCAGAGTCTGTAGCCCTGGCTGACCTGGAACTTGTTATGTGGACCAGGCTGGTCTACATCTCAGAAATCTGCCTGCTTCTGTCTCCTAAGGTCTTCGATCAAAGGTGTGCGCCACCACATCCAGCAACAGTGATGCTTTGCAAGCATTCCAGGCTGCCTGAGGAAGCTGCTCAGGAAGGGAAGCAAAGAAAAACATTTGTTCTGACTTTTTTCTCCAGACTTTTATTGAGTTGCCAGTTGACTGAATCCAGCAGGAAGCCAGAGAGCACAAGGGCCAGGAAGTATAGATAGATCTCAAGAAGAGGCAATGGAAAATTCCTAGCATTGTATCTTAAACATGGTGGTGTATGAGTTGTGAATGCTGATTTTCTGGGTAATCCCTTGCTTGAAAATTGATAATTCATTGCAGAGAACAGAGCCTGAGAAATGTATCACTTCTCCAATAATCCTAGATTTTCACAAACCAAGGTAACCAGAGCTATAGGCACAGAAACAATGATATTATCCTCAGCATTTACATAGCATGCCTCTTTACTAGTTTTAACTTTGACTAGTGGCATTATGCCACTGCCAAATTACAAGAGTTTAGGAGTGAAATGCAGAGCCTTCATCTGGAAGGATTCATAGGCTCTGCAGGATGGTTGGTGTGGCCACTATCATGTTTAAAATCAAAGGAAACTAAATCTCTTCTGGGGGGGGGAGTGTTTTGAATCAAAGTGGTACAATAGGTTTTTTTTCACAGTTTATTTCCTATGAAAACAGCAGAGAAGAATCTTACTATGGAATTATTAGGGTCAATGTCTGGATCCTAGAGGCCTTAACAAATTAGATGTGACCACCTATTGTTAACAGGTAAGTGATAGTCAAAAGCAGAGGAAAGAGAGTTATTCAAGGAACAAAGATGTTTGGTGACCTTCAAGTACGTCTTCAAAAAACGGCCCCAGTGTGTGTGTATGTGTGTGTGTGTGTGTGTGTGTGTGTGTATACTCTGTATTAATACATATTATATACTGTATAATAAGTATATATATAATATATATAATATATATATGTTAAACAGTCCTGGCCAAGGTAGGTATTGTTCATAATTGGTCAGTCATTGTTTCTGCTCTGGGGCAAGGTGCAAGTTGTCACAAACTGAGTGACATTTCTTTCCAAGAAAATAGTTCCTCCTCCTTCTGCCAGGAGACTTTAGCTTTTTCCTTCTCCCAGAGTTACATTCCTGAAGGAATTCCAATTTGATAAAGACTATCGTTTCAACAGTATAATAGCTAAAAACAGGGACTCAAGTGCTTCTCCTTAGTAACCTTTTCTCCTGTGAGCACAGTTACAATTATATGTAGAGAAAAATAAGTCACAGTTATTCAAAGTGATTTTCATTATAAGGGAATTCTCTGTTGTTCAATTAAAAATTTGGAGTTGGACATAAAGAAGACTCATCTTGAAATCTAGCAAAAAGGTCCTAGCTGGTGAAATGCTGATTTTTTTTGCATTAAGAGTAATCACCAAGCATAAATATCAAAAACAGTGATTAGTCAATCTTTAACCAAAGTCTGTGGTATTTTGAGACTCAATTGAAGATGAAAAAAATATGTATATCTCATTTAGAATCATTGTCAAATAATGAACCAGATAATTGGAAGATCTATGATTATGAACCAGGTCCCAAATGTATCTCCATCTTGAAAAATAGATGTATTGCATATTACTGGTGAAATCCAAAATAAGACAGACACTGAAAAACAGCTTGCCAATTTTTCAAACCTTTAGGATGACTCTATGACCCTCCAGTCTACTCTTATGTACACATTTAATATATACATTCAGCAGAATTGAAAATAGGACTCAAGTACAAATATGTCTACCAGTATTCATAAAAGTTAGTTCATTATTGAAAAAAATAGTATTGACAGAAGATCTCTGTGAATTCCAGGCCAACATGGTCTACAAAGTGAGTTTCCAGACAGCCAGGGATATACAAAAAAAAAAAAAACCAACAACAACAAAGTTAATTCATCATAACCAAGAGGTGGAAAACAACCTTCAGCACCCATCAACAGATGAATAACAAGTGAAATGTGGCAAAGCACAAGAAACATTATCCAGCCACAGAAAGCAATGAAGTTCTACACATGCTACATATTGGGTATATAGTTTTTCTTCACCATCTTGAAATACCTGAGGTAATTAAATTATGAAGAGAAAATATTTACTTCTACTCAGCTTTGGAGGTCTCAGCCTACAATCAGGTAGATCTGCTGCTGTGGACCCCTGATGGACATGTTGGATGTTAATTGTGAAGAAGGCCAGAATGGAAGACACTGGCTACCTCAAGGACAGGGATAAAAAGCAAAAGAAAATAGGAATGTAGTCAATCTTATAATCTATTTTGAGGGTGTGTCCCCAGCACCTCTCATACGTTTTTACCTCTTAAGGGATCATAGCATCTGTGTTGGTTTGACTAGCCCAGGAAATGTTACTCTTTGGAACTGTGGCCTTATTAGAGTAGGTGTGAGGCTGTGGGCATCAGTTTGAAAACTCTCATTGTAGCTGCATGGAAGCCAGTCTTCTCCTAGCAGCCTTCAGATGAAGGTGCAGAACTCTCAGCTCCTCCTGCACCATGCCTGCTTAGATGCTGCCATGCTGTGTCTAATGCACAGTAAGTCATCTCCAATTAAATGCTGTCCTTATAAGAGTTGTCTTGGTCACAGTGTCTGTTCATAGCAGTAGGACCCTAACTAAGACAACATCTCTCAACAATGCCACCTGGTCACTACGTCTTTTCCACTTGGACTTGTAGAGGATGTTCAACATCCATACAATAGCAATAGTTTACCCGTGAGAACATCATACTAACTGAAATAAGCCAGGCAAAGGGGGACAGATATTCTTTGATTTCTGTCATCTGAAACACATAAGATAGGCAAATTCATAGAGAATTTAAAGGGGAAATTAAATATTACAAGCATGGAAGAGAGAGGGGAGAGTGAGCAGACTCTCAGCACCAAGGTGCTTGGCAGAGAGCATGGACTCTGCCTTGACAAAAAGTTTTAGACATGTGACAAATACTAGAACCTTGAGAACTAATCAGCACCTTGAACTGTACAAACCAAAGATGGTCAAGGTAGAAAAGTGTATGTCCTACATATTTTCTTATAACTCAGGAAACATGCACTCCTTCCTCTATGTTGAATTTCATTTTAACCATGGGTTTCAAATGAGAAGCAAAAGAGGCATTCAAAGACAACACTGCACTATAATATCTATTTCATCAAGTCAAAATAGCCAATGAGAGTGACAGACTCCTGTGATATCCCTTCTCTGTTTGAGTTGAAAGTGCCCCAGTGCATTTATCAGCTCCTTTAACCAAGCACACACTTGTATTTAGTTAATGATGTATTTGTCACTAGACCATTGACAGGGTGATGGGCAGATGGCTTGTCAGTGGTCTTAAGTACTTGCAACTTTTCTTTCTAGTATTCTAAAATAAAGTGTGTTTTCTAAATGCGTAATCAGAGCATGACACCAGTAGCTGTGACTGACAAGAGTGCAGATAGAGAGAGAAGGAGACTGCAAATGCTTGACACAGGTGACAGACAGTGGCACCACCATTCTATTGGATGAGTTATCATTTCTGTCCTCTGTTTCTGTCCAGGCTTTAAATGTCTCCTTTCCTCCTGTTGTGCTATGTGTATGTGTATGTGTGTGTGAAGGAGCCTAGTTTTTATTTTGCTAATAAAAAAGAACTGCTTGTCAAGAGATATTTAAATAGTAACGGTGGGTTTACTTTTAACTTAAAAGTAACACATTTTTACTATAATGACTTTAGAAGAAAACAATTTGTGGAAGAAAAAAACAAATTACCAGTAAGTTTCCCACCTAGATACAGTAACAGTGTTATGGCATATGAGATGAAATAATTAATTTTTTTGAAATAATTAATTTTATTTGAAATTGATCGTGCCTAACTTTTCCTCATTAAGGAAGAAATAATTTCTCTTTAAAATGTACTGGATAGCCACAAGATATTTAAAAGGACAGCCATACCACCAGAAGATACTTATTATAACCATTTAGTTGTACCCTAGACTAGTCTTCCAAAGGCCATTAGTGGGACAAAGCTGTAGGATGAGAAGTTCTGTTACTGACATTTTGTAAACCAGGAACTGGAGAACCTGTAGTGGCCTCACCCAAGAACTGGTTTACTCAGTGGTTTAGGAGAAGAAACGTTTTGGAAGGCACTGAGTTAAGCAGGGCTGTGTGAAAAGAGTCAACATGACATTGAGACTTCAAGGCTCATCCTGGGGATACTTTGACAGAAAACCACAAAGTTAGGATAGCCCAAAAATGCTGAAGCCTGAAGCCACATGTCTGTGCCTCAGCATTGGCTGGAAATCAAAGTTATGCCTCTGTGTCAAAATGGCTGGAATTCTCCTGGTTCTTGGTTATTGTTTCTATGACTTCAAAGAGCACAGGTCCTGACAGCCTGTGGTTTCTGAAAAACAAGATTGCTTTATAAAGGAGAGCAAGTTCCTGGGAGAAAGATGCCATTACAACACTCTACGGTACAGCATGACAGGGCTGCCTGTGTCATTTTGACTCCTTTGCAGCTACCTTTGTCTTGATCTGGTTGTCATCTTAGCCTGTTGCATGCACAGGCAAAGGTTTCACTTTCTCAGTCAAACTTAATTTTTATTTTTTCAACCTTTTCTCTGTTCTTATACTGACTCAAGAAATCCCTGAAAATACTCAGCTAAGCACAGGAAAAAAATTTAAGTTCTTTAAATTGTTAGTGTAAGATTTTAATGTGGTATCTCTTGGTTGCTCTAATTTGCATTTTAAAATTATTAGTGAAGTCCAAATTTTTCCATATTGTCTTACATTTCTCATTCATTTTAGTGACTCAAGGAGCTGTCTCATCTGAGAGATGGAATGGGAGTCAGAGAGATTGGCATGGGTTCAAGGCCAAGTTAGGCAACACAGTAATTTCTAGGATAATTGGGGCTACAGAGTGAGACCCCATCTTAAAGAAAATATAAAATAAAATAATAAAACAAATATAGATAAGAAATGCATTTATACTACAGCATGTAAAATAAATAAAGACCTGAAATTTTTTTCATTGTGTGACAGGTAGTTTTTCATTCAATCATCTTAGCTCTTTATGTTATAAAATATTATATATCAAACCACGAGTCTTTGTCACATTAGCTGTGGTGTTTGCTTTGTAGGGCATAGTTCAGAAAAAGTCTTTGAGGTCATTTCTTTAATCTGTGACTGTCTCAATTAACCTCACAACCTGAGCTTGGGAACAAGAAATTGAAAACATATTTCACTAATGTATAGTTCTATCACTATGTTTATGGAAATATGTTTGTCATGATTGCTGGTGGCGATATGCTACCAATGACAAAATACCTACTTTGGATAATTGTTTCTCTTTTAAAAATTTTAGAAAATTCAGAGTTATGTTATGCACCATCTCCTAGCCAATCTTCAAAGGGAGGGGTGTGCTAGGGAGTCAGTCAGTAGAACCCAGACCACCAGTAGGTATGGCACCTGTGACATGCTGTAGGCTTTGTGTGAGAGATATGTTTTGTGTGTAACCTATTTGTACAAAAAAATAGAAAAATTGCTGAGTCAAAAACAAGGATGCAGCTTAATTTAGGTCAATACTTGATTCAAACAACATTTGTTTGGATCTTTTTCATCTCCTGTCTTTTTGCTTTGCCTTGTGTATAATGTTTGAATGAGCAATGTCCCCCATAGGCTCATATATTTGTTAAGTGAGAGCAAAATGAAACTATCAAACTAGGCTACTCTATGAGTGAGAAAGGAAATGTTATTCAAACTGCAAAGGCTGTCTCTGGGGGTTGAGAGCGTGCAGAGGGAGGTGAAATGACAGGATAGTCTTACCAGCGCTCGAATTGCCTTAGGGAAGTAGGTGAATTAGCTGGGACAACCTGGGAACTAATGCCGGGATTGAGTCTGAGGAGGAAGGCATGCTTGAGTTAATAGAAAACCAGATGCCACTTCTGGAAGTAGTTGTCTATAAAAGAAAGGGGGGAGGAAGGGAAAGGCAGGTAACAAGGGAAATAATGACTTTTCTTTTCTTTTTTTTTTTTTTTTTTTTTTTTTTGGTTTTTCAAGACAGGGTTTCTCTGTGTAGCCCTGGCTGTCCTGGAACTCACTCTGTAGACCAGGCTGGCCTCAAACTCAGAAATCTGCCTGTCTCTGCCTCCCAAGTGCTAGGATTAAAGGCGTGAGCCACCACTGCCCGGCCAAAGGCTTTTCTTGACAGACACTGCTTTACAGGTTTTCTGAGGAACGCTGACTTTAAGTGCAACCATTTTGTTTACTTAGTCATACTCAGGCCAGGAACGAGCTCAGATTGCCGTTTAGGACATCATCAGTGACATTGCCATTTGAGGGTCTAGGGCTGTATCCTAAGAATTTGGTCACTTGTTCTCCTGTTGGTGGCACTGTGTGGGGAGGTTCAGTCTTTTAGCATTGAGGGTTTATAGCATTGCCTTTCTTCTAGTCTGTACCTTCTGCTTTCCGAGTGTGGGCCAAAATATGATTTCTCAGCTTCCTGTGCCAGCTGCTTACTTCTGTGTCTCCCTCACCATTATGGACTCTTGCTCTGAGACAGTAAGCTAAAATAGTTTGTCCCATAAGTTGCTTTCAACCATGGTGTTTTGTCACAGCAAAGGTCAAGTAACTGATAATATGTCATAATTTACTTTCCATGTTGTCCTTTGGGATGTGCTAAACTTGGAGGCAATGCCACTGGTTTCAGGAGAGTCTAGAAGTCTCACACTGTGGCCCTCATAGCAGTTTGCAATTTCAGTTTACTTTCTCCCTCTTCTCTGTCATTTCTCTCACTTCATATGCCCCAGCATGCATCAGCTTCCCTTATTGATACCCTTCCTTATGTTGGATGGATGAGTGAAGACAGAAAACATGGCACATGGGCACAGTGGAATCTTACTCAGCTGCAAAGAATGAAATGGCATCCACAGGAAAATCCGTGGGACTGGAGATCATTATGTTAAGTGAAACAAGCCAGACTCAAGCATAGATATCACCTGTTTTCTGTCATGTATGTAATCTAATTTTGGGATTAATAGAATTTGGAAAATGTAGGATTTAAACATGTATGTGTATATATGTATATGTACATGTATATATGTACATAAGTATATGTATATGTATGTATGTGTGTATGTATATAAGTATGTCTATGAAATAGAAGTTTACAAAAAGATTATAGGATAGGATGACGAGGTCTACAGAGGGACAGGTGGGGAAACAAGAGAGGTAAATGGAGTATATATGCCACAAAGGCAGAAAGAAGACAAAGAGCTAAAATTTGCTTTAGTAACACATGTTCTCTTATAAGGATGACGACTGACCTGTTCCTTTGTGTTTGGCCTCAATACTTCTCATATTTAATGTCAAGTTTCAGAGTTATGCTCTTCAAATGTTACTGATATTCTGTTGTAGAATGGATGACAACCTTCTAAGGCCAGGGTCACCAAAACATGATAAGAAAATAAATTAGAGTTTTGTTATGTTGACACAGAGAAGGGAACAGTAGTACTTCTTAATCTGTATCCACAAAAAACAAAAAACAAAAAAACTTTGGGCCATCCCTTTCAACTTGATATTTTAATATAGATGAATTTGGCTTAAAATGAATATCCAGGGGGTAATCAAACAAAAAGAGAAGACATGAGAAAGAAACAAAATAAGCAGTCTTCGTGCACAAGAGATAAATTAGGAAAGGCTTATCTTGTTTCCTTTCTCTCATCCCCAGTTTCATTGTATAAATAAGATAAATAAAAACTATAAAAGATATTAACCATGATGAGTTAATATGCCTATTCACCACAGGATGAGTACCATAAATAAATTAATTAACATCTCATAATTATCATTGTGTGTGCATGTCAAAAACATTTACGATCTATTTTCTTTGCAAATTTCAAGTAAATGACAATTATTTCCAGCCATGGTCTCCACACTGTACATCAGGACATCAGACCCTACCCAGCACTGGACTGAATGTGTACCTTTGACAAGCCTCTATTCATCTTCCTGAACTCTCACGTCTTATCTGCTGACGTCTTGGCCCACCACCTCTTTTCACAATGTTTTCCTTTGTGTCTTCTTCCTAAAAATCTAACCACAGGATGGAGGGAATTGGGTGGGAGAGGAGATGGGGAGGGAGGGAGGAATCAGGTACAGGAAGAGCAGGGGTGAGAGAACAGAAATCGGCGGGTATGGGAGGCACACCTCTAGAATGTGCCAGAGACCTGGGATGGGGGAGGCCCTAGGGTGGCTATAGGGGTGACTCTAGCTGAAACTCCTAGCAGTGGGGGATATGAACCCCACAGTGACCACTTTCTGTAGCCAGACAAGACTCCCAGTGGAGGGATAGGAACGCCAATCCACTCACAAAACCTTCCACCCTAAATGTGCCCTGCCTACATGATGTGCAGGGACAAAGAAAGAGCAGAAACTGAGGGACTAGCCAACCAATGACTGGCCCAAACTGAGACCCATCCCATGGGCAAGGACCAATCCCTGACACCATTAATGATATTCCCCTATGCTTGCAGACAGGAATCTAGCATAACTGTCCTCTGAGAGGCTCCACCCAATAGCCAATGGAAAGAGATACAAAGACCCACAGCCAAACATTACATGGAGCTCAGGGGAGTCTTATGGAAGAGCTGGGGCAAGGATTGAGGGACCCTCAAAGAGGACAGGGACTGCACAGGAAGACCAACAGAATCAACTAACCTGAACTCCTGGGAGCTCTCAGAGACTGAGCCACCAACCAAAAAGTATACAAAGGCTGGACATAGGCCCCTTGCACATATGTAACAGATGTGCAGCTTGGTCTTCATGTGAGTTCCCCAACAACTGGAATGGAATGGTGGTTATCCCTGAATTAGTTGCCTGCCTGAGGATTCCATTCCCCTAACAGGCCTCAGTGAGAGTGGATGGGCCTAGTCCTGCAGTGACTTGATGCATATGTGTGTGTGGAAGGAGGGGCGGGGTGGGGGGATCTGATACCTAGGGGTTTCCCCTTCTCAGAAGGTAAGGGAAGGGTAGAAGCTGTGAGAGGGGGTTGGGAGGGGAGGTGGTCTGATATTGGTATGTAAAGTGAATAAATAAATAAATAAATAAATAAATAAATAAAAATTTAAAAACCAGTTCCATATCAAAAGCATTGAGAGCAGGAACTCATGCAGGGCAAAAACCTGGAGGCAGGAGCTGACACAGAGACCATGGAGCAGTGCTACTTACTAGCTTGCTCCTCATGACCTGCTTTCTTACAGAACTCAGGACCACCAGCCCAGGGATAATCTCATCCACAATGGATTGCCCCCCCACCCACATCAGTCGATAATTCAGAAAATGCCCTACACCAGACCTTTTGGAGAAATTTTCTCATTTGAGCTTCCCTCCTTACAGTTGACTGTAGCTTGTGTCAAGTTCTTGTAGCAGTAGATAGCACACTGTCTTTTTTATTACTTTCAGCCTTATGTAATATTTGGGTATGTAGACATCACATTTATCTAACCTCTCATTGAAATGCATTTTGAAGATCGAGGAGACAGCACAGTCAGTAAAGGGTTTGCCACAAAACATGAGGAACTGAGTTCAATCCCAGAACCATACAAAATCCAGGCATAGTGGTATGTGCTTACAGTCCCATCCACTGGGGAAGTAAAACAGGAGGATTCCCACGGTCCCCTGACAGCCTCACTGAATTCACAATGAGCTCTTGTCTCAAAAAGAAAGTGGATCGCTACTGAGGTATGACATGAACTGGAGCGTGCGTGCGCGCACATGCACAAAGGAATACACACATATACATACAAAAGACTAAAATTTAAATCTCAAAGTTTTGCCATGAGAAATATGCAATCAACTTCCCTTACACATATTTCTGTAGGCTCCTAAGAGTACTTATTAAAAAGAAGAATCATTAAGTTGTAAATTTTCTTTATATTTCAGAATTTTTTAAAATTAAAGGGCAAAAGTTAGAAGTGCATGTCAACTTTCAATAAAATGAAGGATTGCAATTACTTACAATGTCAGAAAAGATAATAAATTTTTTTTTGATACAAGGGAGAATAAATTTGCCTTGACTTTATTTTTATTTAATATTTTTATATGTATATAGTGTTATAGAACAAATTCTCCCTTCTAATTCCTTCTCTCATGACTACTTTCCCTCTCAACTGAATATGTTCTCTCTCTCTCTCTCTCTCTCTCTCTCTCTCTCTCTCTCTCTCTCAGAGTCCACTTGGTGCTCCCTGTATGAGCATGGATGTGGGACCATCTACTGGATGTTAGCTTCTAGTGACCAACATCCATGAGGAAAACTGTCTCTCCCTTCTCCAGAATCCATCATTACCAATATCTTGTCAAATAGGGGTGAGGCTTTGTGAGGCCTTCGACATCTGGGCTGGGATTTTGGCTGCCTTGATCTTCTGCAAGCCTCATAGAGGCAGCCACAGCTGCTGTGGACCCATGTGCTCAGCTGTGCTGCCATTTCTGGCAATACTGTTCGCTGCAGGTGTCAGTACCCCTGGATAATACAAACTCTCTGCCCTTGCTTTAGGAAGACTTTAGGGGAAAGAAAGTCAGGTGTATATCCTATTTAAGGCTGAGCACTCTTAGCCTCTGTACACTGGGCAGGTATAGACGTCTGTTTTAACTACCATCTATTATAAAAGGAAGCTTCTTTGATACGGCTTGAGAGATGCATTGATCTATGAGTCTAAAGATAAGAACTTAGGGGTCAGTTGATTACTATTTCCATTTAATAGAACAATAGTATTAGGCTCTTCTTTACAGCCTATGACTAGCCAGCACAAGTTTCTGGCCAAATTAATGGTACCAGACATGGGTTCCATTTTGTGGAGTGGGCTTTAAATCCAATTAGAAAATGTTGGTTAGTCCCATAACAACTGTTTCACTATTGTACCAGTGGGAATATCTTGCCAGACCAGTTCTTTTTGTAGCTCATAAGTTTCACAGCTGGATAAGATTGTTAATGGCTTTTTCTTCCCAGTATAGTAGACAGCACTGTTTATCACCATGAAAACCGGCTGGTAGGGATGAAGCTTCTAGCTCAATACCAGCTTGAGCTTTTCCATGTCCAGTGACTAAAGCATGTGGTATCTGTGCCCTCAGCAATAGTGTTTTACTATTAAGTTCCAGAGGGGTAACCAAGAGTAAAGTTAATATTTGGGGGAGTTTATACAACCCCTACTGATAAACAACTAGGAAAGAGAAAACTTATTCCTAGCACTAGGCTTTTTATTTGATAACCAACAATGTCTGGGAGAGGCAGTGTGCCCCCTATTATAGGGTAACTACATTTAATCCCCTTTTACGCGCGCGCGCACACACACACACACACACACACACACATGTACATACATATATGGAAACATCTACAAAATTTACTCAATATAAATATTTTCCCTGTGGGAATTATATCAATGGTACTATTTCTAGCAGTCATAAATTGCTGTCTTCCCAAAGTTGGACAATATTCTATACTACAAGAACTAAATTCTGCCTGCCCAGGGCATATGCTACTGTCTTACTGTGTACTTGTCTACTTATTTGTATAATCAGCTATATTCTTGTTTTTTATTCAATATTGAGGTTTTCTCTGAATCATCTCTTTGTTTCAGATGAGAAATAGGTTTACTGTTTGTGCTTTGCAGAATACTATGGCTCAGAGACAGCAAGGGTTTTTCCTATGGTCCTGATTCAAACCACTCTGACAGACTTCTCAAGACTGGCCAGTACATTCTAACCCTGCCATATGCTGCCCTTGACCTTCTGATCTATGGCAGCTGTGGAAAAGAAAATAACATGAAATCTAATGTTTAGAAGACCCAGCGTGAGGTTCAGTTGAAACGCCTTCCTCAAACTATTCTCAGTGGAGCCCTCAACCCTTGATAAGCTATGAAGCCTTTTCTGTTTGGATCAAAGTCTCACAGCAGTCTTTAGAAGTGTGCACTACAATCACAATTGTTTGATATGTAGGAATGAAGTTAAATGGCCCAATATGATCATACAAGAAAGAGTAAAGAGCAAGAAGCATGTTTAAAGTTGGGAAAAGATCAATAAGACATTTTACATAACACTTTGTGAGAAAATAAAAGTGGGTGTTAAAAAATAGTTCCTCCCTTCCCGATTTCACTAGATTTAGTTTGTATTGCCACGCAAAGCAGAGTCTATGCATGGGACCTTATGACATGCTGAACCTTTCATCTTTCAAGGAAGAAACAGGCCACTGTCTCATTTTCAGGAGTCAAGTCATCTCAAGAATTGACTGGCAAAGACTCTAACCTGGACTGACACACTGGGCAGGGCAAGTGTGAAGAAGCTTCACCTGGAAATCTTTTGGTTGTGCTTGCCGTAATAAAGGTTCTCAGACAAAGCAGCCATGCTTCACATCTAAACAATGAAGAGAGAGTTGTCTCCAAACGTTTTGAGTTCATGGAACCTAGGGTAATTTCCTACGTAGTTGAATAACTTGCTCTCTTGGGTTTTTTGGTTTTCTGGCCATGATATCCACCTTTCAATCCGGATACCTCCTTATCTCATTATCTGCCAAAGATCCAGGAAACAAACATGGCCACTGGACAGAGGGTCACCCATGCAGAAGACAGTAGGATGAAAGGGGAGAGCAGGGAAAGAAAAGCAAGTCTTTGAGATCTGAGATCTTTTCCTCTCCTTTTTGCCAAAATGGAGAGAAGAAATGGGAAAAGAGACACAGTGGGTATTGTCCATTGCCCGCTTTCTACTTAGACCTGGAGGAAAGGGCAGCTCCCAGCTAGTCCCTACCAACCCTACCTGAGTTTGATCCTTTCAAGCCCTACTGATTTCTCCATGGAGTGGATGGGATCTCAGAGACCACTGATGGCTTCCGATGGTTATTGAGCTACGGGTATTTGGCTGGACATTGGTGGATGGTCACTATTCATAAGGCAAAGAGACACTGTGGCTGAAGAGTACACCAAGAGAATTCTACGCATTACCAAGCTTTAGGGGTCCAAAGTTTGTCCAAGGGCAGAGGAAGGAACACCAGGGCTTATAAGATAGTTAATGCACAAAAGAATAGACTTAAGGCTATGCTCAATACTTGCTGCAGCAATGGGTGTCTGGAGGACACTGAACTGCTAAATCCTGAAAGCTCCCAAATGCCATTCTAAGGAAGAGCCTTAAAGAAGCAGTTAATCTAACAAAGAATCACCCACATGCTGTGAGCTATCTGCAAGACTCTTAAATCACTGGACTGATATGCCAAAATTATAATTTTCCCATCAAACAAGAGAGCTTAGAAGTAAGATTAGATCCAGTTTCAGATGAAAGTATCTACATCCTCTTTGCTTATCTGACTGAAGTATGATAATTTTAAAAGCAACAACATCAGTTTAAGTGGAATATATGTGTACACACGGAAGTCAGTGGATAGGCATGGCTGCCGTTCTCAGAGACAACATCCACCTCCTTTTAGATATGGCTTCTCATGACCTAGTGCTCACCAATTAGGCTAGACTAACTGGCAGCTAGTTCCAGGGATCTTCCTGTTTCTGCCACAGCAGCAAAGGGTAGCTGAAAGCACACATCATAACACCCAGTGTTTTACTTGGGTCTTGGGATACAACACAGATCTTTGCCACTTTACCAACTACACTGTCCCTTCTGTCCTAGAAGAATAGTCTTCTATCTTAATTGTAGTTGTACACTCACTGGAGTTCACAGAAAATGAATACAGCTGCTGGAGAGGGAGAATCCCTCTCAGTGGATGGGCGTGGTTATCAAGAATTGAAATCACTAAGACAGTTTCTGGGATTATTTTTGTTAACTCAGCGTGATGCCATGTTTACTGTCTCATGAAAGCCTTTTACATGCTTGCATGATAGCCCATTCTACTCTTGCTAATTCATTTTTACATCAGTGTTTTAAACTTGTTCCTATATTTTATTTCCTTAGGACAGCTTTATAGTAGGAACTACTGATATCTAAGGTCAGGAATGTCTAGCCATGCCTCATAGTAAAAATTCCAACACTTACCTGTTCATAGAACAGCACCAAGAAATATGGCAATTCAATAAAATACACCAAAATCTCTCACTATGAAATTTCTATGATAGGTTTTGCAATCCAGTATAAATTGATATAGCTTTCTACTTTAAGATCTTTAATGTTTAAAATTCACAGTTGTGATTTGATTGTATAGAATTCTTATCATACCAACATAAAGCTGTGAGCTTGTGTGTGTGTGTGTGTGTGTGTGTGTGTGTGTGTGTGTTTTAAGTATTGGACTAAATTCTCCCTCTACCTTAGACTTCGCTATAAATACCCATGAATTCAATGAAGTGAAGATACTTTACAGTATCTTTCCTAATTCTGCGACTGTTTAACAGAGCTTTTCAAATTGTGCTGACCCCCAAACATAAAATTATTTTTGTTGCTACTTCATGACTGTAATTTTGCTGCTGTTGTGAAAAGGTTGTTCAACTCCTAGAGGGGTCGCAACCCCCAGGTTGAGAACTGCTGAGTTAGAGAAAGCATTTCCTCCTAGAGTAAAACACTGCCTTGCTTAAACACAGAGAAGTTTGCAATATAAGAGAAGATGAAGTTCCAGGACCCAGCAAGGTAAGTTCTTGAAGGTCTACTGCAAGGCACATCCAAGCTCTCAGGGAGCGCCAAGCCTGTTGAAGAAGGAGAGAGCATCGTACAATGAGCACACTGGCCCAGTACATATGAAAGCTTATACCCTCTTTTCCCCACCAGAGAGGTATTGTTCTTTGCAGCTACAGTGGGAGCTCACTGTGTCTTTGTTGAAGTAGTTGTGGAGCAATAGAAATCCCTATAGCATGGATTTATAATTTTAGCTAGCCCATATAAAAGACACACAGTCCAGGTATTTTTATTTATAAGCCATAAACCTAGATTGGGCAGGTTTGATTCTAACTTATTCCCTGGCTACAGAGTCCCTTGCTACTTGCTTTTTCTCTTGGCCATGTGCTCATGGTCCATCTCCTCTCACGGCAGCCTCTCTACCTCTATCTCCTCCCTTCTGCCTTCTCTCTACCTGCAACCCCATCACTTGATAATCAAGTTCCACCTTTCTCCCTCCACTGCCCAATCTCAGGTTCTAGCCTTTTATTGACAGATAAATTGGAGAGCCAAGGTTCACAAAGCATCACTTGGTGTACTTGAGGATCGGCTCATTAGGTGAAAGCATATCTTGAGAAGCCAGTATTTGCATTAGAATACAAGCAGCCTCAGACCAACCAGACCAACCCACTACAAATCTGTTTCAGGGTGGCAGTCACTCATGATGATATAAATAATAGTTTGTAAGGAGTTGGCTAGCCACTGAATGCTCAAGTTCAGACACAGGCAAACATTGAAGAGAAAGTGGAATGAATGAGAAATGTTCCAAATGATGCCTTTGACCTTTGATCTCCTTGTGAGGAGTCAACTGTGCTAATAGACTGGGGAAAGTCGATTCTTCCATGGCCCCTGCTTCCTGTTGTCTTGTATAGCTACACATTTTATGTCTTTTGATCTGTAGAAACAGTGGAGATCCGGGCCCTAAATTCAGCAGGAACACCGTGAACCTCTGTCAGATGCGGGCAGTCATAGCACTGACCCTGCAGTGACCTGATGGGAACAGTCTGCAGCACCAGCCTAACCCCAGCTCCCCAGATAACATCCAGCATCAAGGTGCACAGCAGGAGTGTGCTCCTTGCTCAGTCTTGTTTATGGGCCAACTCTTAAATATCACAAAATACTAGTTTTGAAAACTCAGATATTTGCTTCTGACTACAAATTCTCACAAGGTAGCAGAGAAACCTTTAGAAAACGTAGGTACCTAAGAATTGTTGTCTGCCTCTGGAACTTTCCAGAAATGCTGCCATCTCCCTCTCACAGGTATACACACTGATAGTGTCATTTGCTTTTACACAGATAATCTGTTCTCTGTCCTGTTAAGAAACAAGAAAGATAATCTCTTCTCTCCCTGTATTTTTACCAATCATTATTGTATATTCCATGAACTGTCTTTATCAAATTTGTCCTTGATAAGTTACAAATGTGGACTTCTTAGGCTACTGTTAATCACAGTAGTTTATTTGGTTAGAAATACCCACAAGGAAAGACTTGCTAAGGACAAGGTCAGACATGGCGCCAGCGTGCTCCGTCTTGTTCATCGATCTTCAGCCTACGATGTTGCTGGCTGGTTTTAGATATGATCTGAGATCTCTAAATTCAACATTAGCAATTGATTTAATAGTGAACTAGCTCTTTATCAGACAGTGTCAGAGTCTGGGAACAGCCTTCCTGTGGCATGATGACAGTTTCACAGAGATAGTGAGGGGTAGGTAAGCCCTGGGCCCCAGGACTCAAAGGATTTCTAAGAACGTTTTGGATGAGCTGTGAGTGTCAGGAATGGGACTGTGAGCATTCCTGCAAGTGAACCAACTTGAGTCACTATCACACACATAATTGTCTTCCTGGAGCCTGGTCTGGCTTCTATTTATAGAGCTGACGGAAGTACAAAATGAACATTGTCAAAGCAGAAGCTATAATTTTGGGAAATAAGTGACTTTTTTTTTTTTTTTAAACCGGTCACCACACCTTATTCTGCCTTCATGCTTTATATTCTGGTGACCTGAGAGCCTGGGAAAGGCACTGCTCACAGAATCTCAACCTATGAAGAGCCTGTTTCAGCATGAGCTTGAACCATTTTTTTTTTTTTTTTAGCTTTTATTAATTCAGTTTTTATTTAAGTCCAACTTGTTAACCACATACAATTTCATATTTCTTTTTTATTTATTTATTTTTGGATATTTACTTTATATTCATTGCAAGTGTTTTCCCCTTTGGAAACCCCCTATTCCATCCCCCCTCCCCCTGCCTCTATGAGGGTGCTCCCCACCCATCCACCCACTCCTGTCTTCCCTCCCTGGCATTCCTCTACACTGGGGCATCTAACACCCTCAGTCCAAGGGCCTCTCCT
This sequence comes from Rhynchomys soricoides, assembly GCA_019843965.1. Lineage (NCBI taxonomy): Eukaryota > Metazoa > Chordata > Mammalia > Rodentia > Muridae > Rhynchomys > Rhynchomys soricoides. Next base: position 895,370 of record JADRCH010000256.1, read on the forward strand.
CCCACTGATGGCCAACAAGGCCCTCTTCTGCCACATATGTGGCAGCACCATGGGTCCCTCCATGTGTATTCTTTGGTTGGTGGTCCAGTCTCCAGGAATATCCGGAGGGTCTGGCCAGTGGACACTGTTGCTCCCTCCATGAGGCTGCAAACTCCCTCAGCTCCTTCAGTCTCTTCTCCAACTCCTCCATCCATAACCCCACACTCAGTCCAATGGTTGGCTTCAAGCATCTGCCTCTGTATTTGTCAGGCTCTGTCAGAGACTCTCTGGAGATAGCTTATCATGCTTCCATCAGCAAGCACTTCCCAGCATCCACAAGAACGTCTAGGTTTGGTGGCTGTATATGGGATGCATCCCCAGATGGGGCAGTCTCTGGATGGCTTTTTCTTCAGTGCTCCACACTTTGTCTCAGTATTTTCCCCTGTGAGTATTTTGTTCACCCTTCTAAGAAACACTGACACATCCATATTTTGGTCTTCCTTCTTCTTAGGCTTCATATGGTCTGTGAATTGAATCTTGGGTATTCTGAACTTTTGGGCTAATATCCACTTGTCAGTGAGTACATACTGTGCGTGTTCTTTTGTGACTGAGTTACCTTACTCAGGATGATATTTTCAAGTCCCATCCATTTGCCTTCGAATTTCATGAAGTCATTGTTTTTGATAGCTGAGTAGTATTCCATTGTGTAAATGTATCACACTTTCTGTATCCATTCCTCTGTTGAGGGACATCTGGGTTGTTTTCAGCTTCTGGCTATTATAAACAAGGCTGCTATGAACATAGTGGAGCATGTGTCCTTATAACATGTTGGAGCGTCTTCTGGGTATATACCTAGGAGTGGTATAGCTGGGTCCTTAGGTAGTACTATGTCCAGTTTTCTGAGGATCCACCAAACTGATTTCCAGAGTGGTTGTACCAGCTTGCAGTCCCACCAGCAATGGAAGAGTGTTCCTCTTTTTCCACATCCTTGCCAACATCTGCTGTCACCGGAGTTTTTGATCTTAGCCATTCTGACTAGTGTGAGGTGGAATCTCAGGGATGTTTTGATGTGCATTTCTCTGATGACTAAAGATGTTGAACATTTCATTATGTGCTTCTCAGCCCTTCGAGTTTTCTCAGTTGAGAATTCTCTATTTAGCTTTGTTCCCCATTTTTTGATAGGGTTATTTGGTTCTCTGGAGTCTAACTTCTTGAGTTCTTTGTATATATTGGATATTGGCCCTCTATCAGACGTAGGATTGGTAAAGATCTTTTCCCAATCTGTAGGTTGCCGTTTTGTCCTATTTACAGTGCCCTTTGCCTTACAGAAGCTTTGTAATTTTATGAGGCCCCATCTGTCGATTCTTGATCTTAGAGCACAAGCCATTGGTGTTCTGTTCAGGAACTTTCCCCCTGTGCCCATGTGTTTGAGACTTTTCCCCCACTTTCTCTTCTGTTAGATTCAGTGTATCTGGTTTTTTGTGGAGGTCCTTGATCCACTTGGACTTGAGCTTTGTACAGGGAGATTGGAATGGATCAATTCTTCTACATGTTGACCACCAGTTGAACCAGCACCATTTGTTGAAAATGCTGTCTTTTAAGTGACTACAACTTACTCTGTTAAGCAAAAGCATATTTTGTAAGTACAAACAGTATCCAATAAAAAGATGCATTAATTACATGTTAAGCTTCTGAAAAGGGTGTTAAGAATTTCTCTTAATGACGTGAGAGAGACTTGCTAACCCTGACGCTGAACTTTTCTTAAGGAAAATCATATTTACTCAGCTTTCCCATCTTGAGTTACATGGACATCCCCCCTTTAAACATGTTTAAGTTAGATCTACTACATGTAAATAAATATCTAAAACTTTTAGGTAAGGTATAAAGAATAAATATATTTTTAAAGTTATTACATTTTATTACTGCTACACTGTGTGTAATGGTCTGTAGTTCACTTTTTAGTCCAATTTTGTTGCCAAGATCCATTCCTAGTTTTTTTCAAAAGACTTTGATTTATTTGTTTCAACTACTCCATAATATTTTTTGCTTGGGGATACTTCAAAGTATTGAGCTATAATTTTGCATGCAGGTGTTTTGATTATTTCCAGTTTTAATATGTTTTTGACTGGCTGGCCAGCTGACTGTAACCATGCTTAAACAATGCATGATTTTTCTCTGAAACGTTGGAATCTGTGTTTTGTATTTTAGCCATTCCAAGAGGTGTGGTATTTTTGACATTTGATATTTTCTAACTGTCCATATTAGTCAGGGTTAGCTAGAGTCACAGAACTTATGGAATGTCTCTCTATATTAAGGGAATTTATTGGAATGACTTATAGTCTGCAGTCCAATCAACCCAATGATGGGCCACTGTGAAGTCCAAGAATCTAGTAGTTGCTCAGTTCTACGAGGCTAGTTGTTTCAGCTGATCTTCTGTAGAAGTAGATTCCAACAGATGTGCTGGAAAGTAAGTGCAAGCAAGTAGAGAACAGTGAATCTTCCTTCTTCCAATGTCCTTATGTAGGCCTCCAGCAGAAGGTACTGTCCAGAGTAAAGGTGTGTACCACCACAACTGGACCTAAGCTGTTCTTTGCTTAGAACTTGCTCTGTCCCAGGCTGGCCTTGAACTAGTAGATCTGCTTGCCTCTGTCTCCTAGAATTAAAGGCGTGTATTACCTTTCCTGGGCCAAAGCCTTTCATGGCCACTGTGCCTTAAGATCTGGATCCCTGCTGAGCCCTCCATTTCTGGATTGTAGTTCATTCCAGAGGTAGTGAAGTTGACAACTGGGAATAGCCATCACACTGGCAGACACGGTCTAGTTTATTTTCATCACACAGTTCCATTTGCTTGTTTCCTGTGTGAATACCATCTGTGGTGAAGTGTTTATTCAGATCAGTAGCTCCTCTTTGAGCTGGGTGTTTATTTTTTATTGCTTATTTTTTATTGTTTACTTTTAAGAGCTCTTTGTGTGTTTTGGGTATGCCCTTCAGTGAGTTCATGTTTTACAAATATTTTTTTCCCCTAGTCTACATCTTGTCTTTCCTTAAAATAAAAAATAAATGAATAAAATTAAAAAGATATTGTGGTCTTTTAAATGAGTATGGCCCCCAGGGCTCATATATTTGAATGTTTGGTTCCTAGTTGATGGAGCATTTAGGAAGGATTAGGAGGTGTGGCCTTGTTGGAGGTATGTTACTGGGCTGACCTTTGAGATTTTAAAAGCCAGGTCCAGCCTTGTCCTCTCTTTACCTGCTGTTTGTGGATAAGATGTAAGCTCTCAGCTACTGCTCCAGCACCATGTCTGCCAGCCTGCTGCCATGCTCACCATCATTATGGTCATGGACTCGCCCTCTGAAATTGTGAGCAAGTTCTCAATTAAATGATTTCTTTTATAAGTTCCCTTGATTATGATGTGTCTTCACAGCAATAGAAAAAGTTATATGTGCACACACACATGTACATGCATATACACATAGGCACACACACATGTATACACACATGCGCACACACACATATATATGCATGCACATGCATGCATGCACACACACACACACATATACCCACTGCTAAGATCATTTAGTTCTCTAGCACTGGAGCTACAGACAGTTCTGAGCTCCCAGGTGGGTGCTATGAACCAAACCCAGGTCTTCTGCAAGAGCAGCCAGTGCTTTTGATTACTGACCCATCTCCACAGCCCCTCCAGCTTGTCTTTTCATTGTGAATTAGTGTCTTTCTCTGAGTAGCAGTTTCTGTTAGCTCCTTTTAACACTTGGCTGCCTTCCTCCTAGGAATTTCTTCTCAGCTGTGAGAGATGACTTCTCTCTCCTTTCCCTTAGCTTAAGCGCTGATAGCCTTCAGAACTCCCCTCTCCTTCCACTTCCACGAATCAAAGCAGTAACAACAGAAATGACTATTTCCTGTCATTTCTGTCTATCCTAGGTCTGCCTCCTTGCTCCAGACCTGCCTACTGGACAGCTCCATTGGCACAGTCCCCTGGCTCCTCAGACACATATATTCTCAACAACCCTCTTCTCTCCCTCTCCCAATCAATCTGCTCCAAAAAAAAACCGTTTCTCTCCAGAAAAAAACGATGGGAACATCTGCCTCAAGATCTTCAACTGTGATCCTGATCCTACCTTCCACACCGCCCCACACCCCTCGTCCGCCCCCTGGAAAAGCCTAAGCTCTTTTCTTCTTCTATCATAGTGGAAGTCCTCAGTGCTGTGGCAGTGCTCAGTTACTGACTTATCAAAAAAACCAGCAATTAGAACAATGTGGGAGCAAGATTGCAGAGTGTGGCTCTCTGGTTGCTCGTCAGCCCCAAGCGGAGTGAGCCTCTGTCAACCAGTGCTCTACCTATGCCTCTGTAATACAGAAAGGCACTGCTACCCTTGACATTTGAAATACTTGTGATACCAGGCACAAGAAAGAGACCATAAGCAGTCCTCTCTATCCTGCCAGAGCCAGAGAAGAATCCTGGGCAGCTTTGCTTGGCAAGTTTGTCTCCAGCTAGCCAAAGGACTGTGTACTCCTGCTGTTGAATCTGGGCTTTTCTCCACTGCTGAGCCAAGAACTGTCTCCTTCCCCACTGTTACACTGTGCTGTATGTAAGTACCAGAGTAGGTGCAACCAGTCAGCTCCCACAAAGAGCATTTAGCTACTGGTAATCTTCCAGAATGAACAATACTGCAATAAGTAATGTTACATGAATATTTAAATTTGTCATGTAACTATGGCTCAAGATACACCCCTGCATGTTAATTTACTGGATTAGAGTTCTGATTTCCAATACTTATTCATCAGAATAATTTATGCAGTAATTTATCTTTCAGTATTCTTGATTCTGTGCTGTACACAGCGGTGGATTTCATGTTTGTCTTCCCATCTGCATGGTCCTGTTGCCAGTGTCAATTATCACTAGCTCTCACCAGGCAACTGAGGAACCTGCTTGAGTTATCTTTACTCCATCCTTCCTCCTATGACCAAAGACTCTCAAACTGCAAATCTTGCTGGGCCATCCTATCTACCTCCCTGAACTTAAGTAGCCATTATCCACTGACAATTCCCTACCTTTTTGGAAGACTCTGCTTCTTGGAGCTCAGCTTGTAGATGTGTTACTGCCTACTACACAATTCTTAGCATGGCACTGGGCACACTAAACATTAGGTTCGCAAATAACTCTGTGAGGGTTACTCCTGCTTGTCAACTTGACTACATCTGGAATCAAGTAAAACCCAAGCAGCTGGGAACACCTGTGAAGGGTTTTCTTGACTTGATCATTTGAGTTCAGAAGACCCATCTTAAATCTGTGCCACATTTTCTGATGGAAGCCTACAGAAAAGAAAGAAGCTTTTGCTTTTTGCCTGTTTGTCCTCACTCTTTTTGTCTGCCTGCTGCTGAGCCATTCCTTCAGTGGTGTCAGAACCTATTTCTTATCAGAATTCCAACTTAGGCTGAAGTCCAGATGAGATATCCAGACTGAACAGCTACCAGAACTTTGGCCTTTCTGTTGGAAGACAGCCATTGCTAGATTAGCCAGACCGTCGTCTGTAAACTACTTGAATGAATCCCACGTAAGTCCTGCTCATCTAAAGAACCCTCACTAATACCACAGTCACCTTGTCCTCTGTAAATATGCAAACAGTGCTGTTTGCTCAAAACTGTCCTTTGGACTGTAAGGGAGCTTACTAGCCATCTGATAATCTCAGCTGGAGCCCAAAGATGCATGTGGCAGAAGAACAGAACCAACACAAGTTGTCTTCTGAGTTTCATATGTGTGCCACAGTATGCACAGACATAGGCACACATACACATCAGTTAAAATACAATCAAAGTTGTAAGTTAATTGTGGTGGCTCACACCTTTACTCTCAGATCTTGGGGAGCATAAGCAGATGAATCTCTGCCTGTTCAAAACCAGACTTGTGTAAATAACAAGTTCCAGGTCAGTCAGGAATATATGGTGAGACCCTGTCTCACAACAACAAAAATACTTTTTTAAATTTAATTTTATTTTTTACTTATTCACTTTATACCTCGCTCACTGCCCTCTCCCAGTTACCCCCTCCCACAATCCTTCCCCATCCCCTTTTCCCCTGAGTGGATGGGGGTCCCCCTGGGTATCCCCCTACTCTGGCACTTCCTAGTCTCTGCGAGGCTAGGCACTTCCTCTCCCACTGAAGACAAACAAGGCAGCCCAGCTAGAAGAACAAATCCCATGGGCAGACAACAGCTTTTGAGATAACCCCCATTCTAGCTGTTCTGGGACCCACATGAAGACCAAGCAGCACATGTGTTACACATATGTGCAAGGGGGCTTAAGTCCAGGCTGTGTATGTTCTTTGGTTGGTGATTCAGACTCTCAGAGCCCCAAGGGTACAGGTTAGTTGATGCTAAACCACTAAAAATTTTAGACAACAAAGAATCTGTGAAGTGTTTTTTGTTTGGTTGCTTGGTTGGTTGGTTGGTTTGGTTTGGTTTTTACTTTCCAATCCATGTAAGTGTAGAAGCTGTTGGTCTTGGTCCTCTAACTCTATGGCCTGCTTGTGGCCATTGTTTGTCTAAATTTAATCAGCAGCCTTGCTGCCTTGCTTCAGATCGTTCTGTGCACCCCACACTTTACTCATTGTCCATTCCTCTTTTCTTCATTTTTGTAATAGAGCCTACCCCCTCTCACCCAGATCCAGCAAGACCTGCAGGGTGTTGTGTCTCAGCCCCTCGTGGTGCTGGGTGTGACTCTGACAAGTTCTCATAGCTAGAATGTGAGAGTGAGTCATGTGACTTCAGCCTTCACGGCCTTAAAGGAAATTAGTTGTTCCTGTTTCCCCTTTCCTGAGACTGGAATTCAGATATGAAACCAGAGGATAATATTTAATCATGTAGATGACGAAATGCACAGGAGTTGGGAAGGCTATAAAGTAGAAAGAACCTAGGACCCCAAATGATCATATGGCAGGCCAGACTTTTGAGATCTTTGTCAGGAAGCTTGGCTTGTGTGTCAGTCATAACAGCCTAGGTTAAGGTGGAGTGTGTAAGAGACAATGATCAAAGCTAAGTGACTTAACCCAGAGAAATAGTTCTTTTTCATGTGTGCTACATGTTCAACACAAATCATCAGAGCAGACCTGTTCATGTGTTGGCTCAGTGACCAACCTAAGAGAGGAGTTGATTTGGATGTCTGCTCGAGTGGGCATATGGGTATGGGGTGAGCAAATTGTGCTATGTGTTTTAAAGCATGACTGTAGGCAAGCCCAATCATTTGGTTAAGAATCTACTGTGCAAAGCAAGCCACACAACTCACGGAGGGTTGAGCATGCATGAAGCTCTTCTCTGTGGCTAATTTTAGTGACTTTCCAAGCTCCTACATCAATATCTGTTAGTTTATGTTTCCCCCAAAATTAATAACCTCTATTTTGCTCAAATATTTTAGGATACCTTATTACATTTCAAACATTATAGAGGATCTTATATCTTTCTGAATTCTTCCTGTATGCCATTACCTGTATGTTGCTGGAATAACTCTTCCCTTTGTGTAATAACTCCCAAATACCTATCTAAATATCTGACCTCTGTCCAAATGCACTACATTTCCACCACCAGTGCAGCATGTGAGATATATATATATACATGTATATATATATATATATATATATATATTCTTTGAATCCTCAGTCCCTAAAATAGACCTTTGTCCTCTACATGTGTGATCATACATGTATATGTTTACCCCCATGCATACAAACATGCATATACACTATACAAACACAAAATCAAATAAAACCTTAAAATCTGACATTGGCTCTGAAAGCTACTTTCTGGTTTTATTCCTTCCTTGTCAGTGTATCATGCTTGTTCCCAAGCCTGCTGTGATTACCTCTGAACTCTGCCTTTCTACCCATCAGTTCATACAATAGAAGAGCGCCAGCCATATAGGTGCCCTGTACCTAGCAAATGGACTGTTGTAATGGCTTTCTCACAGACTGCCACTTTTCTGACAGCTGACATAGCACTTCCATATTCGTTTCCTTGAGGAACATGACCCATCCCATACATGACCCACAATCCTATAAACAACTCCTAATTATAGGCAAGCAGTGTGTGTGTCCTAAGGAGAATACACAAATAGGGTAAGGTCTGCATGCTCCTGTAGCTCATGGCCTCGGGGAGAGAGATGTCAGGGAAACACAGCACAAAGAAGAGAAGCAGAAGCACAGAAGTGGGGCCACAGATGGGACAGACATCGAGGAAACAGGCAGGGTCCATTTAGCCTGCATTCTATGAGGCAAAAAGACATTTTCTGCGATTGGCACCAGACAGAAATAGGAGCTATTTATCTTTTGAATCAAAAGGAGGAAAACAGAGGGTAGGCTCTAACTGGATAAATTTAGAACTTGAAGCCAAAGAAGAAAATTGTTGGAGATTATGTTTGAGGATGTCTGTGCAATACTGCCGTGAGTTCATTGTGTGAGGACCAGATATCTTCCCTAGGGCTGGCTGGGCAGCTGGTCAAGATGACTTTCTCTTCTCTTTACATGTGGGTAACATTTGCTTTATTCACAGGAAACAATTAGCTCTACAAACCTGTCCTGACATATTGGGGTGGTGTTGGGATGAACAGGTTGCTGTTTTCCTGTTCTTTGTGCAAAGCCACCATTGCAGCCAAAAATTGACCTTCATCACAGTACACAGATGCACACTGATCCGACTCCAGGGAAGCCCAAGTCAGATGAATGGCTGAATTGATTTTGGAAATTGATAGCAGACCCAGCTACTTGGTAGCTATAGAACATTTTATTTATATAAGTCAGGCTTTCTAAAAAGACAAAATATTTTTTTGGAAGGGTAAGGCTATTATTTTTAGAATTCTGAGGGCTTTAATCTGAATGTAGAGGCGAAACCTGGAAAATTTAAAGCATGGGTTTAGAAATGAGCTACAAAGAAGGGAAAGATACAAAGTGGTTTCAGCCACATGGCATCCTATATACATCAAATATATATCATCATCTTATATATACATATATATGGATAGATAGATAGACCCTCACCAGCAGTTTTGAGTTTTACTTTACATAACTTTTATGCTTCAGAAGCATAAAGGGGCATTGCCCTTCAGAAATGTCTCTTGGATCTATAAGGTTGATGGGTAGCTCTGGGAATGTGTCATTATCTTTTTAATACTGAAACTGCTGGTTTCTAGCTCTTTGAAGTGCAGAAACCATTTTCTTCTAAATCTTCTAAAAATGTCCAAGACTTTGAATTTCTAGAAGTATCTTAGTAGGTGTTCTATTGCTGTGAAGAGACACCATGACAGGAGCAACTTTTACAAAATAAAGCATTTAATTGGAGACTTGCTTACAGCTTCAAAGGCTTAGCCCATTATCATCATGACCAGCAGCATGGTAGCACAAGGCAGACATAGGGCTGAAAAGTAGCTAAGAGTATATCTAGATCCACAGGCAGCAGGAAAAGAGAATGACATTGGGCCTGGCTTAGGCTTGTGAAACCTCAAAACCCACCCTCAGTGACCAACAAGACCAAACCTCCTAAACCTTCTCAAATCGTGCCACTCCCTGATGACTAAGCATTCAAATATATGAACCTCTAGGGGCCCATTCTTATCCAAACCACCACAAGACCCACACTTCATAGAATTGATGGGATATTGAGAGTACCAAATCAGCAGAGTAGGGGAATTAACGGGACAGAATACCCTCACAATCATCTCATAATTGTAGAGAAAGGAATTGGAGACCTTTTAGATTTATTTGATTTTTATTTTATGTATATTGCTTGCATATATATATCTGCATCACATGCATTCACAGGGGCCAAAAGAGGGCATCAGATCCCTTGGAACGGGAGTTACAGACGGTTGTGTGCCTCCATGTAGGTGCTGAGAATCAAACTTAGGTCCTCTGGAAGAGCCGCCAGTGCTTTTAATTGTTGAGCCATCTTTCCAGCCAACTGGAGACTCTTTAAAGCATAAATCTAAGCCCTCTACAGTTCCCCAGAGTTCATGCTAATAAAGACTTTATAGCTAAATAATAGTCATGAAGCAAATTAATTTAATCACCTACTATAGGAAGCATAATATTCTACTTACACTAAAAACTACAAAGTATTTCTTTAAGATCTGCTTGAAATAGATCTAGAATTTCTTTATGGTAAAGAAGAGCTGAAAGGGAGAAGCTTTCCTGCACTTTTTCTTTTGAGCACAGATTTATGAGGAGAATGAAACGAGCATCTGCCTTTCCGAAGATAAGTACAAACTTGACCCTTTCCCTGTGATAGAAAGCAGTAGCATTGTTCAAAAGGATATGGGCATGTCAGATAACCTCTGAAAAATCCTTTCACCAGAAAGAAGAAAATCCTTTTACTGGAGAATAATCCAGACAGACCAGAGAACATGGCGATTCCTTTAATTCTTACTAATTACTAGAACTGACAGCAGCCGGTCTTGGGACATGGTTAAAGCCTCTGAGGGATATCAAGATCTCACCAGAGACAATTTTCTTCCTTAAATCAACTCTCAAAGCCCCAAGAGAAGGAAGGATATGTGGGATTTTATAAGCCATTTCAACTGTAATTTACTTGAGATTTTGTTAGTCAGACAGAACCAGTGAGCTCAGTCTGCACCCTGTCCCACGGACCCTTGTCTGACACAGTCACTGAGCATGTTAATCATGGTTTTCAGTATGAAGAACAATCAGGATAGCTACACTTTGGGTTTTGAATATATTACATTGTTAAGTGTGTAGCAAGCAAAAATAAAAGTACAAAAAGCAGGTAACAGACAGAAGTATCAGGTAGATACCAAGCTACCAACAACTCAGAGGCTTGCAGCATATGGGAGAAATGACTGAGGAAGCCTTGCTGAAGTGACCTGAGGTTCCTGAGTGGGAGGCTTTCAGGCACAGCAGAGCAGTCTCTCTGGGGACAAGCTTCTGGTTTCCTGTTTCCATCATAGGCATTTCTGTACCAGGAGATAACAGTAGTGACCTCTGTTGGGAATGGTTCATCTTCTGGCTACTCTTTGGTGTTTACTGTTCTTTGCTGTTTTCCATTCTCCCTGTCACAAAGTGAGGGAGCACACCTGCTTCAGGACTGGGGTCTTGAGGACAGTTGAAGCAAACACACTGGGGTCTAGAACAAGGCAGGCCATCTCTCAGAGTCAGCTGGCGATCCATGCAAACAGCACGTGACAATTTGCCAATATAATTTCTCTTACACACAGATGGTTCATACTACCCTTCATCTCTGGAGTGTCTCAAGTGAACCAAAATATCTTAGTCTGGAAGGTTCTACCTTGCTAGGGAATGGAGGTAGAACAGTCAGAATCCCTGGGCCTGTTGACACTGAAATACAAAAAGCTACGTCTGCCTTGGGGCAAAGAGTAGCTGGACCCAAAGTTCCCAAGCAAGGCAAAGTGTGTGATGTCATGTCTGCTGAGTTTTGTTCCCCTGATAAATCTTGCTTCAGTTTTCTTCTTAACATTTCCTTAATCAGCTTCTTCAAGAAACTTCTGTAGGCTCTGATTTTGACCCTGCGATTTTTTTATTTTTTGCATTTTTTTCTTTTATTGGATATTTTCTTAATTTTCATTTCAAATGTTTTCCCCTTTCCAGGTCTCCTCTCCAGAAACCCCCTATTCCATCTTCCCTGCCTCTATGAGGGTGCTCCCCCACCCACCCATTCCCACCTTCCAGCCTTGGCATTCCCCTACACTGAGGCATCAAACTCCCTTAGGCCCAAGGGCCGTTCTTCCCACTGATGTCCAACAAGGCCATCCTCTGCCACCTATGTGGCCGGAGCCATGGGCCCCTCCATGTGTACTCTTTGGCTGGTGGTCCAGTCCCTGGGAGCTCCAGGGTGTCTGGCTGGTTGACACTGTTGCTCCCCCTATGGGGCTGCAAACCCCCTCAGCTCCTTCAGTCTTTTCTCCAACTCCTGTATCAGGGACTCCACGCTTAGTCCAGTGGTTGGCTGTGAGCATCCGCCTCTGTATCTGTCAGGCTCTGGCAGAGCCTCTCAGGAGACAACCATACCAGGCACCCGCAATAGCATCTGGGTTTGGTGACTGTATATGTGATGGATCACCAGGTGTGGTGGGGGGTCTTATTTATTAATTGTGACTTTTCTAAATATATCTAGAATAATTGTTTTAAAGATTTATTTTATGTATGTGAGTGTTTCGCTTACATGTATGTATGTATGCATAACACATGAGTGCCTGGTGCTCTCAGAGGTCAGAATTGGGCACCAGATCCCCTTGTAGTGGAGTTACAGATGTTTGTGAGCCACCATGTAGATGTTGGGAGCTGAACCTTAGTTTCCTGCAAGAACAGTAAGCGCTCTTAACTGTTAAGCCATTTCTCCAGCCCCTTGTCATCCATTTTTCCACTCTAGAGAATTCTATTTTTGTGGATCATAGTTTCAGAAACCTTGATTGGGTTTAATTTTCCCATTGTAGCACATGAGTTCTTGGCCCCACAGAGCCTGGCCTTTCTTGCCCATTTGAGTGGCAGGCACCTTCTCCATGGTGATCTGGAATATCCCAACGATGGTGCCGCCATCTGCCTACCCTAAGCACAGCCTGCATGCCACTGCCCGGCTTTGCTGCCTTTGGACAGGAACTTCGGCCAGCTGTGCATTCCACAGTGTGGGGGTGATGAATTGTAGTCAACAGCTCTGTGTTTAGAGTGCAATCTTCAGAGCTTTGGACACATCTGTATAAATAGGCAAAATCTTCCCAGACCCAAGCTGATTAAACAAAAGAGCAGTTTGCTTTTACTGAGGGTGTTTCTGTGGGAAGGAAGCATGCCCTTTGCAGTTCCAGCAAGTGAGAATTTACCTGTTTTGACTACACAGTCATCCTCTGTCCCAGCACATCTCATGCAGCTTTGACTGTAGTCTCTACATCCATCAGTGAGACACACACATACATACACACATACACATATACAATTCATATTTAATAGTAATTTTGGATACTCTCCCCCAGCCAGTTTAATGATTAATCTGTGTTTAAGAACAGTTTGTATATTGGCTCAATAAAGTTATGTTGAAAAGTGACTTTTCTGGGAAAACAAGACCAAATGTTTGGACTTAAAGCTACAGAAGAGGGCTCAAGCCTTTTTCAGAGATGTGTTGTAATGTCTGCATGTTTATAAATAAATCAAGAGCTGCAAGGTGTGTGTGTGTGTGTGTGTGTGTGTGTGTGTAGAAATAAACCCCCAGGCTTCTTGCTTACTTTCCTTCCAGCTCAGCTAGAGCAAAAAGCAGAAAGAGCAAGACCGGAAGTCAGCCATTTTTAAACCCCATTTGGTATTCAGCCTTTTATCTGGGTCTAAACATGTTTATAAAGAAACCATTAGGATGGCTTGCCTTTTACCACTCAAATCACCTCAGTGGCACAAACCAGCAGGCAGTGAAGAATACCAGCAGGTGCAGGAGAACCCCCTTCATAGTGTCCAAGCTCCAGGAGGGCAGCCAGATGACAAACTACTGCATGGAGTTAGGGCCCATCCCTCTTGCCAATAAAGCAGCAAAAGTGGGAATGTCTCCCACATCCCTAGCCTGTCACCTTCCTGCCTCCTTACAACTACCAAGGACAAAGCGAAGTGACTCTTCCCACAGACACATGTAGAGGTACCACATAGTAGAGTGAAAGACACCTGTCACAGCCCATCCCCCATTGCCACCACGCAACACCTGCTGCTGGATAAGCTTGTGACCCAGGCCATCCAAGAATGAGGCACACACAGAAAAATAACTATAAGAAAGTCACTAATCCATCCTTAAGGTCAGGCCTTCCTGCACCACTGCCAGCTTATAAACCAAATCCCCAACATTTGAACCGTCGCGTGGACAAACGCCATTCCAATCATAGCAGGGTTTTCAGTGTGACCTGGTTGTCTGTGCCTTCCTCTTCACCAAGGGAGATCCTGAATCGCTGGGGAGACTTTTGACTACTACTTCTCTACTATGTGTGTGGAACTTATGTGCCCTACGACCATTAGCAGCACAGCCTTTCTGTTCTTTTCATTCTTACAATTTCAGTATTTGGAGACAGGTTAAACCAGTGATTCTCAACCTGTGGGTCATGACTCTTTGGCAACCCTCTATCTCCAAAAATATTTAAAATTTATAACAGTAGTAAAATCACAGCAACAAAAATAAGTTTATGGTTGGGAACTTTATTAAAATATGACAGCATTAAGAATCACTGAGCTAAGCAAGCATGCACGCACGCACGCACACACGCACACAAAGCTAGAAAAACAGGCGTTGGATTCTGTAAGGAAGTATTGATTCTGATAAGGTAAATATGCCCATGAGGCCAGGGCCAATGGTCTATATAGGCATACTTTTGGACTACTTTATTGGGTTATTGTATCTACCACACTCCCATCCCCTTAGTCAACCCCAATCTCTTCCAACTCTCTAACACTGGATAGGAGAGAAAGAAGGTTACAAGGTAAAAGTGGCATAGACCTCTTTATACTACTTCCTGCTGACTAGGGGCTTCAGGTTCCCTGGAGCAAGTCCAATCTTTGTTCTCAGAATATCTCTAATCAGCAATCCAGCTATCCAGCTATCCAGCTACCCAGCCATCCAGCTATCCAGCAATAGCAAAGGCAGCAGCAGAAACCACCAGCAGCAGGGGAGCAGTTGCCTCCACAGGCTATCTTGGGGCTCTCCTATTTATACCCTCTTCAGAGTCACCAGAATTCCAAACATAAACTCTGCAGCTGGCAAAAATCACACCCCTTCTAGAGTACGAGGCAATCATAGTCAGCAACTGTGGACAATCTGAAGCAGCCCCATATTCCACATCTGGGACTAAAACAAAAACCTGTTCACATAACATAGATGGATTTTTAAAGAAACCAGGTTCTCACTACAATTCTGCATCTTTTTGGCTCCTCTAGGAATATGCGTGTTGGCTATGTGACTGCCTGTTCCTAGGGAGATGAAGTTGTCAGCCAATCTTCCTTTGCCAGGGCTTGCTTAGCAAAGGGTCCCGGAGGGACAGAGTTTAACACAGGAATTTATTGTTTCATAGTTCTGGGGACTAGAGACCCAGATCAAGATCCTAGCAGGTTGATTTCTTCTGTGGCCTCTCTATGGGTTGCACATAACTGTCTTCTCTCAGTATGTGCTCGTGGTCCCTATTTTGTGTTTGATTTCCCATTTTTATAAAAACACCATTGAAGCAGATTCATTAAAATGACTCATTTATAACTAATTAACTGTTTTTTGAGATCCTAGATCTAAATGCAGTCATGAATAGTTGACACAAAATGAGAAGGGACATATTTAATTCAGTCTATAGCAGTATCAGATGGCAGGAATGAAGGCAGGAGGGAGGGAGGGAAAGAGAAATGATAGATAGATAGATAGATAGATAGATAGATTTGATATAGTATTTGACAGATATGTATCTTTTTTTACATTTTGTAGGAGATGAGAAGAGGAAAGGCTGTCAGTAAATAAAGCAAAAATGCAAGTCAAATTGGATGAGGTTCACAGTCTCACAACCTCAATGAAGAGAAAGATTATTGATATCCCCGTTCTATAAATGATGGTGCATTCATGATCAAAATGTATAGTTGTTAAACTCATTGTATTCAGTAATAACTTTTCTGTTGAGGGACACTGAGCAGAGAAGACTGGCTCCGGATTACAGATAGGGATTCAGACGAAGGGATTGGACATTCTCACTGTCAATCATCTGGGCAAACTTCTAGGAATAGAAATGAAATCCAGAGAAGCAAACTACAGACCAAAGATCCTCGTGAGAATCCAGTCTGAACCACATGCCAGGGATGGGCTGAGTCAGTCCCCATTGTGTGAATGTAGCTCTGTGGCATTTATATAAGCGAAGCCACTGACAGAAAGAGCCAAGACCAACGTTAATTTAACTGTAGGATTCACAGTAGCCTGTTCTAATTTCAGCTTCCAGGAAAGTAACTACTTTAGATGTCCCATACAATTCACTCAGCATAGAACCATCCATATTGTAGCATGTATCATAATACTGCTGGATAATACTGCATTCTGTGTTTGTACCATATTTTGCCCATTCATTCACCTACCAGAATTGTCTCTGTGCTTTGACTATTGTATACAAACACAGGTATACAAAATATCATCTTGAGATCATGATTTTCATTATTTATATATATAATTTATATATAGTATATTATAGTATATAGTATGATATATTAGTATAACAATATGCATTATATTATTTTACATTATTATATATGCATCTATTATGTAATATAGTATATATTATCATATTATAATTAATATATTTTATATATTATATATTACATAATTAACATTATATTACATTTATTCCCTGGAGCAGAACTGCTGGATAATTCAGGGTTCTCCAGAGAATTAAAACCAGCAAGGTAGGAAGGGGAGTCAGGAGGTGAGAGAGACCATGAAGAATTGACTCACATGACTACAGAGTGGTTCTATGGCCCACCAAGATCTGTGAGCTGGAAACTCAGGAAATGTTGGAGGTATAATGCAAGCCTGGTTTCAAAGGCCTGGGAACTTCAGGAGTGGATGAAGGGGAAGATGCAGGTCAGGCAGGCAGGTGGGCAGGAAAACTGAGAAAATTTCTCCTTCTCCCACCCCTCTGTGAATCCTTCAGTGGCTCAGAGAAGTCTGCCCACGTGGGCAATCTACTTCCCTGCATCAGTAGATTCAACACCAGCATCATCTTGCATACACTGCCAGAAATAACATCTAGTCTGGGCACCCGTGGCACTGCTAAATTATACAAAAATTATGTTAATACTATTTTTAATGTTTGGTTGACATTCACTTAATTATAAACTAGATAATATACTCGCCTGTTTTTAAAATAAAAAATGGTATTTAAAGGCTTTGCTCTAGGCCATCTCAGTTCATGTCACTTTCCTCATCCCAAACATCAGTAGTGTATGTGGTGTGAGTGTGTGTGTGTGTGTGTGTGTGTGTGTGTTGTTTTCATTTTCCTAAGACCAGAGGTAGCTGCCATAAACAGGACTTGAGTGCCTAAGATCTTCATTCTTGACACTATTTGTGATGATGCTACAATATATGGCAAAATAGACATAGCTGGGGGAATTATGGTTATGGATCCAAAGAAATGAAAGTTGTTTTAAATCGTAAGAGTTGGATCAGGCAATTACTTACTCCAGCAATAGTAAAACAAGTGAGACCTCAGTAACTGAGTGGATGCGCGAGCCAGGGAAGACAGGCAAACTTCAGAAGCTAGAAACAAAGCCCTGTTCCCAACTAAAAACCAGCAAGGAAACAGGGTCTCCAGGTCCAAAGCAGCACGGAGCTAAACCTGGACACAGCTGGAAGAATCTGGAAGTTTCTCTCTCTGAGAATCTCTGGACAAGAGATAGATTTGCCCAACATATTGATTTCAGATGTTTGGCATCAACTTCTAACAGTTGAGCATTTCCTGTATTCTGTAGTTGTTGATTTCCTTTTTCTAACGACATCAGTGTAACTGTTGCCTGGTGGTTAACGACTCACAGCAGCAAACGCAGGGAACACACAGTAAAGCACACTCAGAAAACACCTGAAGCACTTCACACTGCTACAAGTCTCCTTTCGTTGGTCCTGTGTTTTCCTTGTTTACAAAAAAAGAAAATCATTGCCTTGGATAAGGGCTGTCAAACATTTCCCCCATTTGAAAGATGGGAGATAACAATGCCTAATTATAACCAAGGTGAGATCCAGTATTGCTCTTACTTTGAAATGCAGTATGGCTTTTAATTTTAAAACTTTCAAGATCTCTAAGAAAATAAACTATATTTGAAAAACAAATCCCCTACGTATGATTCCCTGAAAGACTCAATTGAATTTCATATAAACAAGTTATTTTCAGTAACAGTGTACTTTAAATATGCCATATGACATAGTCCTGTGAAAATACCATTTTTTGTTTGCCTGTTTATTAGATCTTCAAATGGGTATTCACACTGTTTCTTTATTTGCTAAGCCTGGTAGCCTTGTCCTATATGACTCTAATGCTCTTCGCTAGGAGGAAGAGCCTTGGTGAGGAACCATAAGTCAGTGCCAGTCAATAAAAATGCACATCATCAAGTCACTGCCCTGTCCTAGGGACAGGGTGTAATGATGGTTTTGTTGCCCTTAAATCCTGATAGCAATCTCAGAAATACAGAGAAAGTCAGTTTTTAAAACAGTGAGTAATACATAGTGTGCCGTCAAGAAAAATGAAATACAGTGTGAAGAGTCGGGTGAACAAGAGGAGGCATGGGATTTTACAGTTAATACAGGAAGCACACATCCATTGAGGGAAGGGAATTTGGATAGCAGAGGAAGACAGCATTTGTCTCCAAATTCTGCTTCAATTTATTCCTTAAAGAGTCACCATTCACTCTCCTGCCCTCTTGTCCCCTGTTTTGTCCCTACCCACACCTGATCCCGAACCCCCCATTCTCCCCACTCCCTCTCCCACCCAGTTCCCTCCCTCCATCTGCCTCTTAGGACTATTTTATTCCCTCTTCTACCTGATATTCAAGCATCCTTGCTTGGGATTTCCTTCTTGTTTAGCTTCTTTGGGTCTGTGGAGTGTATCATGTGTATCCTGTATTTTATGGCTAATATCCACTGATAAGTGACTTCATACCATGCTTGTCCTTTTGGTTCTGGGTTATCTCACTCAGGATGATATTTTGTAGTTCCATCCATTTGCCGTCAAAATTCATGACTCCTTTGTTTTTAATAGCTGAGTAGTACTCCGTTGTGTAAATGAACCACATTTTCTGTATCCATTCTTTGGTTGAGAGGCTTGTGGGTTGTTTCTAGCTTCTGGCTATTATGATAAAGCTGCTATGAACATAGAAGAGCACATGTCCTTGTGGGATGGTGGAGCATCTTTTGGGTATATGCCCAGGAGTGTATAGCTGGGTCTTCAGGTAGAACTATTTACAAGTTTCTGAGAAACTGCCAGAAAGAGAGAAGAGAGAGCCAGATGGCCAAGAGAATGAATGGAAATTGGTGGTTGGTGGGAGTGGGGGCTGGAGGGACATCTCTAGGAATTACCAGAGACCTGGGATGGGGAAAGCTCCCAGGAGTCTATGAGGTGACTTTAGTTGACACTTCTAGCAGTGACGATATGAAACTGGAAGTGACCACCTCCTGTAGTCAGACAGGACCCTCAATGAAGGGATAAAGACACCAACCCACCCACAGAACGTTCAACCCAGAATATGTCCTGTCTATAAGAAATGCAGGAACAGAGATGGAACAGTGACTGAGAGAATGACCAACCAATAACTGGCCTAACTTGAGACCCATCCTATGGGCAAGCATCATGATACTTGGTTACACTTGCGGACAGGAGTCTAGCATAACTGTCCTCTGAGAGGCTCCATCCAGCAGCTGAGTGAAACAGATGCCACAGCCAGAGATTAGATCGGGCTCAGGTTGTCTTATGGAAGAGTTGGGGGAATGAATGAAGGCCCCAAAAGGGATGGGAACTCCACAGGAGGACCAACAGAATCAACTAACCTGGACCTTTGGGGGCTCTCAGAGATTGAAGCACCATCAAAATGCATACATGGACTGGACCTAGTCCCCCCTACATATGTAGCAGAAATGCATCCAGGTCCCCCAACAACTGGAGCAAGGAGAGGAGTGTTGTCTCTAAAGCTGCTGCCTGTCTGTGGACCCCATTCCCCTAACTGGACTACCTTGTCTGGCCTTAGTAGAAAAGGATGCACCTAACTCTGCAGACTTGATGTGCCAGGGTGGGGGAATGCTGTTGGGAGAAGGCTCCACCCTCTCAGAGGGGAAGGGGAGGATGGGATGGGGGAAGGATTGTATGATAGGGGACCATGACAGGGGTAGCATTCAATCGGGATGTAAAGTGAGTGAATACATTAATGGAAAAGTCATCAAACTAAACAGTCACACAAGTATTTTTCCTGCAGTTTATACTGAAATCACTTTAAGCATTACAGGAATTCCTCTGAAATATTTGCAGAAATTTCTGGACTCACCCATATGTCTCCTAAGCCATTTCTGACTGCATGATGCAGATGAATGCTGTCATTCACTGTTAATAAGAAAACTTAGCTCTGTGGATACCAGCCTGCTGCTGTCACTACCTCTAGAGTTCATATCTTGAATGTCTCCCAATGCGATGTTGGAAGGTGGTTGAACTCTAAGAGGTAGAGCACAGTGGGAGGGCTTTATGTCACTGAGGGCGTGTCCATGCTGGGCAGTGCAATTCTGACCCTCTCCTCTCTCTATCACTTGCTTCCTGGTCACGAGATTAGCTTATTTCTGTGACATCCTTCTGACACTGTTCAAAATGATCTTATATAGAAAAAGGACAGGGATTTGGGTCCCTGACAGAGGCTGTATTTAAAGGATATATCTGCTATTTGCCAAGCTGTAGGTGGGTAGGGTGATCAAATTTGTGGATGCGAACATTTTATTTATTTATTTATTTATTTTTGTTTTTTTCGAGACAGGGTTTCTCTGTGTAGCCCTGGCTGTCCTGGAACTCACTCTGTAGACCAGGCTGGCCTCGAACTCAGAAATGCACCTGCCTCTGTCTCCCAAGTGCTGGGATTAAAGGCATGCGCCAACACTGCCGGGCTTTTTTTTTTTTTTTGGTTTGGATGTGAACACTTTAAAGCATTCGAATAACGGTGAAACAAACTGTCCTTCCCCCAAGACTGGCCAGTTAGAAAAGCTTCCCCTCACATCTGATTCAGGACTCACTATAGGATTCTGGGCATTCACTCTAGTTCAGCATGCTAGCTGACTTCCCGTGGATCTGAAAGGTGACAGGAAGGACAATGGCCAGCTCTTCTACAGCCTGCCTTTAGGCATCTGCCCATCTGGAGGAGGAAGCAATTAACAACAAAGTGGATGGAAGTAATCAGGGAAAACCAGGGCAGAAAAGTAGGAGAAAGAAGTAACTTCTTCTGCTGCTGCTTCTTCTTCCTCTTCTTCTTC
>JADRCH010000256.1:916457-935961 GCA_019843965.1 Rhynchomys soricoides
TCCTCTTCTTCCTCTTCTTCCTCTTCTTCTTCTTCTTCCTCTTCTTCTTCTTCTTCTTCTTCTTCTTCTTCTTCTTCTTCTTCTTCTTCTTCTTCTTCTTCTTCTTCTTCTTCCTCTTCTTCTTCTTCTTCTTCTTCCTTCTTCCTCCTCCTCCTCCTCCTCCTCCTGCTCCTCCTCCTCCTCCTCTTCTTCCTCCTCCTCCTTCTTCTTTGTAGGTTAGTGGAGAATGTCCAGGACCTAAAAGAAAGACTTGGCTCCCTGTGTGTGTGTTGGCTTTCAGAAGTTCACTCAGAGTCTAATCTTCAAAGTATAAACTTTACAGAAAAACAAAAACAAAATGAAACAGAAACAAACTGTATGTAGTTGGTGGATTTTGCTCTGAGGCCAAGTATGCTCAAATTGTATTGGCATACTGCTTAATTTGTTCTAGAAAATAATATAATGTGAGTAGCAAATCTCAAACATCATAAAGCAGAATCTCCAGCTGCTTTGCTCATGTGTCAGCTCTTCATCTTTGCACTTTAGTCCACTTGCATGGAGCAGTCCCTCTCTTCTAGGCTATGGATCCTGTTCAAGCTAACAGAGAGTCTCAGTACTATGTTTTCTAGACCAGGCTACCCCTCTGGATTCTGAAAACTTTATCTGAGTCTTTGGATCCCCTTCCAGTGCAGATTTGTGCCTAGCCTTGGCTCTTTCTGATCCTTTACCCTTAGACAGTGACATGACCTTGGTTGTTCTGTTTGCTGGTTTGCTCTTAATATGACATCTTAATATAACTTAATATATTAATATCACTTCCTTTCATAAATATGTTCATATTGGATAATGCTGTACAATTTATTTTAATATCCTCTACAGTCTAAGCAAAAACTTGTCCATAACCTAATTTTAAAATAAAGGTTTTTTTAAATCACTTACATGATGTAAGGATAATTTGATTCTACTAGATGCTTGCTCTAACCCACTGCTGATATATGCTTATTGCTTTAGGACCAAGACAGAGACTGAAAACTGACTGCATGGTCCAGATCCTGAGCCAGGCTCTGGTCTTGCTCCCAATCACATCTTCCCTGGCTCTCTGTGCCCAGCTACAGTTACTTGTTCTCCAAAGGTAGCAAGTAATCCCTACAATAAGGAAGCATCAAACCAACCCTGTACCTCTCTCCTCTTCCCCTACTCTACAGATCTCAACTCAGTCGTCACCGAGTCCTCACTTTTCTCTGACTTCTTAGTTAAGCTAACTCTCTGACAAAAGGGCTCCCATGATTTCTAACACCTCTCCTTAAGGTCTTGTGTTTCAAATTTCATTTGAGTGATTTTTCTGATTTAAATCATTAAATCCAGTGGGGGTAGAGACCCAGTCTACTTCAACTTTCCATGATGCATATCTTAATCATCTATATTCATTAGGCATATTTATTGAGTGGGCTGAGAATTTAATCACTACCTTGCACATCTCACTGTATTGGGTGGTATCCATAGACACAGCTATGTTAGATTCAGGAAAAAAACAAACCCTTTGGTTATCTGGGCAGTGTTGTTCATGCTGAGAAAATGATTAACCTGAGCAGCAGCTGAGAAGCATGGACAAGCATGCTCTTTCACAGTCAACAGATATTTTCACAGTGTGCCATCATGCTCCTCCTATTTGGAAAATGAGATCCATGCTGTTGTCCAAGTAGGCGATGTGTGATGAAAAGAAACCAAGAGGTGCTGAGAAGGGGGTCTGTAGAAAATGGCAGTTGACAAAGCCTGAACCCTGTCCTCAGCATCCTCCTGCTGGGCTATCTGTGAGCTAGTTACAGCTTCCCCAGAAGCCAGAGTCCTCTTCTGTACATGAAGCGGGAACTTTTCAGTCCCCTGCCAACTCCCAGGAAACACGTGGCTAGCAGAGACTCCAGGATGTCTTTTGGTGATTTAGAGCAGTAACCTGCAGGCTGAGTTTATGTTGACCTTCAACAAATGAGAACTTTATTCCAAGTAGAAATGAAAAAGAAGTGTCTCAAGTAAATCCAGCTGTTTATTTCAGCTCTCAATTCTTTTTTAAACTAATTGAGTCAAACATACTGATTTTCAGAAAAATAAGAGGGCTACAGATGTATACAGTCAAAGGAACTGATGGGAAATTCAGTCAAGTAGTCAAAATGGCACTGCAGAGTAGGAGCTCCCATTTTCTTGGATTTTAATTGGGGAACACAGAAGCCCATCAGCCAACCGAAGAGAAAATAGGGGGTAATTTTGCTACTTTGATTGAGAAAGCAGTCTATTAGAAACTGGATCCACAAAACCCTTTGAGGGAAAATCTCTTTGCTCATTACTCTCCCATGTTCTCAGTTTGGTCTCTGGGCAGATAGAGAGATAGACAGACAGACAGATATAAAATTTTTAAAAAGTAAAATTCTTTGTTCACATACCACAATACAGATTCCTGACATAGATAGCATTCCCCCTCATGAAAGCCAGGATCATGATTTTAAATAAACATTGTCTTTTCTCTGAGTGTCAAGAAAGACCTCCACATAACTGTCCCTCTTCTTGTGCTTCTTTATGTCATGGTCTGTTGACAATGACAGTCTTTGCTGGGTCTTGGTGGGGGTAGGGAAAATGAGGACATTTTGGTCAAAGGATATAATATTTTATTTAGACAGGAGGAATAATTTAGTCATTTCACAGTGGCTATAGTTAATAACAATGTCACCTCTACTTTAAGACTGCAAAGAGAATAGATTTAGATTTATTTTATTTTATGTGCATGGTATATTTTACCTGCATTGTATGTCTGTGCACCACATACATGTAGTATCTGCAGAGCTCAGAAAAGGACATCACACTCCCTGGGAATGGAGTTACAGATGGTTGTGAGCCAACATATAGGTGCTGGGGTCTAGAATATGAACCCGGGTCCTCTGGAAGAGCAGCCAGTGCTCTTAACCACTGAGCCACCTCTCCAGCCTTTGAGAACAAGCAGCCAGTGCTCTTAACCACTGAGCCACCTCTCCAGCCTTTGAGAACAAATTTTAAGTGTTTTCATGACACACACAAAAATAAGATCAGAAAAAAATTTACTTTTTTACTTTACAATTAAATTTATTTTACAATTAAAATAATGTAGCAAAGAATATACTATGTATCACATGGTAAAAAAATAAACATGAGAGGTTTTTTATTGAGAAAACAATAAAAAATTAAAAGTCCTCGATTATCTTAATAATTGTGCTGATGATTAATGAGTTCCACAGAGAATAATACATACATAAACTCTACCAGAGGCCAGGACTATGCCCTCATCCCCATTCATGCCCTCACAGGCCTCTATGTTCAAAGTCATCCACTAGCTCACCTTTCCTGTATCATTGACTGAACCGTGACCACATGGAGGCTGGCCTAAAGGTAGATGTGGCTGTGAAGTTTTCAGAGATGACAGGGAGGAATTTTGTAAAAGTGTAGTGTGGTGGTTTGAATAGGAATGGCCCCCATAAGTTGTGAATTTGAAAGCTTGGCCCATAGGAAATGGCGCTATTAGGAGGTGTGGCCTTGTTGAAGGAAGTGTGTCACTGTGGGGCAGTCTTTAAGATCCCCTATGCTCAAGCTATGCCCAGTGTGGCTTTCCTTCTGCTACCTGTGAATCAAGACATAGAACTCTCAGCTCCTTCTCCAGCACCATGTCTCCAGTATGCCACCATGTTTCCCACCATGATAATAATAGAATAAATCTGTAAGCCAGCCCCAGTGAAATGTTTTCCTTTGTAAGAGTTGCTGTGGTCATGGTCTCTTCACAGTAATACAAACCCTAACTAGGACAAGTAAAATTTGATAGTTTTTATTACAGGTTAACCCATAGAGTTACAAAGTAGTTACGTTTTTTTCCTTAAATCTTACATAAGCCATTTTAGTACTTCATTAGGTCAGATTTACATAGACCAAGATCAGCCCCATGTCACCACTGACCAGCAGTGATTTACAATGGACTGACTTTGATCACCTGCCACCTCACTTAAGGTTATGTGTGGCAGTCCCTGGAACCATCTTGAGCATTACTCCTGATATCTAATGGGAACAGGTCAAAGGTGCTACTACACATGTGACTCTGCAGAAATTAGCTCCTATGATGAAGAATTAACAGCCACCAAGTGGCCATGACACAAAAGTTAAGAAAGTACCCACACAAACAGGCTGTTGTCAAGTCCAAAATGGGTTCATAACCCTGCAAATGGCTCCACAGAGGTGAGCAAGTAAGTGGCAGAGACTTAGGAGAGGAAAGAAGAGAAGCCAAGTGGTTTGTGTACTATATAAAGAGGCAGAATTGAAGATGTGAACACCATTGCTGTTCTTCTCATCATTGGCCTGTCTGCTAATCTCTGTAACTGGTTGTGGTAGAGACTCAACCATGAGCCTGGATGACTCATGTTGAATGACAGTTTTTCTGTGCTGTGTTTGACTTTGTGCAGGGATGTATTTCCTTTGGAATTTTTGGGTTGGACCCAAAAAACCATCCTGCTTTTCAGAAGAAAATGTCATTGCTGACATGGTACCGGCGCCACCATAATGAACAAGTATGTCATAGATGGGCGAGAACAAGAAGCAGAACTGTTTGAGAGGAGGAACTAGAGACAAGAGGGTGGCGCCTGCGCTGCTACCCGAGGCCATGGTGATGTCCGTGACTGTGCGGCCAATATGTCTGATCCATGTTTGGGTCCATGACCTTGCAGCAGCAGGGGTCTGTGTCGATGTCAATGGCCCATGTTACCACCAAAGGCCATGCCCTGATCTGGGTTACCTCCTTGGGCCATGTTGATGTCTAAGGGCTAAGCAGTGCCCCAAGAGAGCATGAAAGCTGGTCCTGCCCCTCAGTGGCTACAGTATTGGGGAGAGTGGCCCCTGAACCTTACCTGGGTAGCACAATAGAGTTGTCCCTGGTGGCAGAAGTGCAGGTGAGCCGACCCTGAGGAAATGAGCATGAGAGGCTAGCCTTGCCCTTCACCAGCCGTGCTGTGGTGTGTGTGTGGGAGAGATCACACACAGACACACACATACACACACACACACACACACACACACACACACACACACACACACACATACTTCCTGTTGCAGGCAGGAAAGCTGGCCCCATCCACACCTGGAGAGCTTGGGAGAACTGGCCCTGGTGGGGGCGGCAGGACACAGATAAACTGACCCTGAGGACTTGACAATGGGAGAACCGGCCCCGCCCCTTACTGGCTAAGGCAGTCAGGTGAGCTGGTGAGCTGGCCCCGCCCCTTGCTGGAGCAGTGTGGGAGAGTTGACCCCAATGGCATGCTCCTGTGAGAGCCTGTCCTGCCCCTTGCCAGCTAGGCTGGCTCCGCTCCTCGACTGGGCAAAAAGGGAGATCTGGCCTTGGTGGTGTTGGTGCAGAACAGCTGGCAAGCCGACCAACTCAGCTACCGCCCAGGCCCAGATCCAGAACTTTGAGTTGACCCAGTCATCTACCCCATCTATGAACTTCTGGGGTATGTGAAGGTGCCTGTTCTGCAGAACCAAAGCTACAGGATCTTCTTGACACAGGGCAACAACAGGATATCCGAGAGGAGTCCCAGTGAGGATCCATTATTGAAGTATAGCAGAAGCCAGAGGCCTCCTACCAGACCAATTGCAATGATCATTTGCAAGTAAAGCTGTTTGGACAAAAGGGTGTACTGTGTGACAAACAGTGACACACTGTAGCTTCCACAGTGAGTGTTGTTTTGTTTGTTTTCTTTTCTTTAGGGGGAGGTTGCAAGGGTGGAGGGATGGGAACATGAGTGAGATCGGAGTACATGCTGTGGATTTCACACACACAAAAATAAATTTTAAAAAAGTTAAAAAAAAAAAGTGGAAAATAAAAAAAAACCCTATTTAAAAAAATTAAAAAATAAAAACATAAACGGATAAATAAATCCAAGAAAGTGTTCTTTCTACTGCTCATAACCTAGCCTTTATCCCATATTTAGTTCATGCCTCAGAATAACAGTATGGGATTATTTGCTTTGAGAACGAACAGATAATAGATACAAAATAAATTTGTAAAAAGAGAATCTCAATTGTTAAATTCATTTGAATGTATGGTCACGGGGATGGGTACAAAGCGGTCAGTTAGACTTACAGATCTCCAAAGCCAAGCCTCCAACTGTAATCTCAGGGACCTTCCAGGCCCCCCTGTTTAGCAGAAGCCTTTAGCTAATGAGACATTAGTAAATGCCCAGACAGGCATCACACACCCCACCATCAGCAGCCAAGGAGTTTGAGGAGAAAATTCAGGGTCCTCTGTCTGCAAGTCCTGCTGAATGCACAGCAGGTGTTTTTGATGTAGTAGTCAGCACAGGTTGGAGCAGCCTGTTTGTGGACTTTCTTCTAGAGCCTGGGCAGGAGAAGAAGCCAAAATCCGGATGCAGCAGGCTGACCCTCATCCCTTCCCTTTGAATCTATGCCTGAGAAGACAGGAGAGAACCAGAACCCTGCTTCTGACCCTTGCCTCAACTTCATCATCCTATTTTTCTCCCTCAAGCTACAAGGGGCAGGCTATGCCCCGCCCCCTCCTGTAGGTAGGAACTTCTCAGTTGTGCCAAACCGGAGAAATGGCTGTGGTCCCCTTTCTTTGACCCCATTCTCACCTGAAGGCTAAGCCTAATGGCATTCAGAGTGAAGAAGAGAGCTATAAAGAGACCTACAGTGAGAGACACGTGGAAATGTGTCTTATAACTTATTACAGAATGTCCCCCTGGGTTCACATATTGGGGGCCTGGTTGTCAGGTTTAAAAAAAAAGATTGGATCCTAAAGACTCTGATCTTGTTGTACCAGGAAATTTGATGAACCCCAAAAGACCACCAAGAAGCCGATTCCGATGCAATTGTATTAGGGTCTCTTTATTCAAGTTCAAGCTTGGGCTCCCGGCCAACCCTGACACAGAAGAAAGGTGGAGCCCTGAGCCTAGGTTTAGCCAAGCATTTATAGAAGCAAGAAGGGGGTATCTAGCTTGGTATACATCTGATTAGGGGAGGACATTTTGGCCTTTAACATAACTGGCTGGTGCTGGAAGTCAAACCATAAACTTAATTTGTTTTCCTCCTGATTGATGGTGGTTAGGAAGTGAAGGGCCGGGAACAGGCTGGTAACCTGGGGTGCAGATTTGTTGGGGAATAACCTGGAAACTGGTGTTAGATGCAGGTTTGTTGTGGGGTAGCCTGGAAACTGGTGCTAGACACGGTTTTGTTGGGGTGGGGTAGCCTGAAAACTGGTGCTAAGTACCAGCCTGTTTGTTAACTTGAGTTCAACCTTAGGTCAGGTTCTCCAGCATAGAGTCTGAACCCAGAAGATTTGGTCTCTCAATCTTATCAATATATTAACCTCAAATGGATCCACATGACAGCCATTTTGGGAGGTAACAAAGGTAAGAGACAGGACCAAGTCAGAGGAAGTAGGTCACTGGAGGTTCTGTATTTTCCCCTAGACTTTCTTGTATTTCCTCTCCATTCTTCCAGTGTGTCACAGAGTGAACAGCCTGTGCCACATGCACCATGTTGTTCTGCATCACTGTGGGCCCACCGTCGACACAACCAGATGCTTGTGTCAAGGATTGTGTCACAACAGCATAAACATAACTAATACTGAGCATGACCATCACACTGTCACCTCTGATGAAGAAGAGGTGAGATGTGACTGAAGTGTGAGTGTGTGAGTGTGAGGAGTATGAGTGCATATGTGTGAGTTGTGTGTGTCAGTGTGTGTGATTGTATGAGCGTGTGTAAGTGTATGTGTGCATGAGTGTGTGACTATGTGTGATTGTGTGAGTGTGAATGTGTGTGTGAGTGCATGTGTGAGAGTGTGTGTGTGTATGAGTGCATGTGTGTGAGTGTGAGTATGTGTGTGTGTATAGCAAGCAGGTGGTGGAGACAGAATTCTAATTTAGTTCTCTCACTTTGGATCTTCTGAGGCCAAGAGCAGGAGAATGAGAGTTCTCTCCTTAGCTGTGTGACCTCCCTGTGCCTGTTCTTATCTACCAGAAGGAAGGAGTATAATAATGTCTGTCTTGTGGGAACATGGCAAAGATTAATCGAGTTAATATGCAATAGTGTAGAAGCGTGATGCAGACATCAGGAGAAATTAATGCTTGCTCAATTCTGCACACACCCCACTGAAGTTGAGAATGTTCACTGTCAGTGTACAGGTGTTGCTGAGATCTGCAGGACTGTTTTTCTTTCTCTGCAGAAATTGTGCTGCCTAATTAGAAATTCTGATAGCTGCGTATGGATGATTAGCTTCTAACCTGAAGGGATATCACTACTGCAACTTTGCCCTCTAGACTTCAGTCCAAGTGTTTGCCCAGGAAGGATTATTTCATTTCTAATGGCTGCAAGTTGGACTTGAAGTCACTGCAATTACACTAAAAGCAATTGCCTTTTTTAAAAAATGAGTCTCTGTTAAGCAGAGGATGTGTTTTCTCAAAATGAGATCTACTTTGTAATTAGGCCTTATTTAGTCTATTATTTTTAAGCACAATTTTGCATTACCCTGGTATGTTGATGACATACTACAGTTAATGACCCTCCTTCTCCACAAAGCCGTGCCAGCATGCAAGTGTTTGCCTTCCCCTCCTGTATTTATCAGCCCTGTCTCATGGATAAGACTAATCTCATTAGCACAACTTCTATACAAGAAACCGCACAAGACTCCTCCTCCCTTCCCTGCCCCTTCTCTTATCAAGAGAACACTCTTTAGAAAGGAGAGTCTATGTGGTTACAAAAGTCTAATTCTCCACAAAGTCAGATTCTCCTTCAACATCGACTGAGTCACGATACGGCCTTGGAAATAGCCTTCTCCGCAAAGGCATTTCTGCTAAAGCATTCCATAGAAACATCTTCCATGAGTCCTAAGCAGTGAGTCTTTGATGTCTGCAGCCATGCTTCCAAATACCTGCCCAACATCTGCCCAACAAACAAAGCCACATATAGACAAGCTCAGACAGAGAAGCAGAGTCAAAGCTCAGAACCCAGAGTTCATCAGAATACCAATTTCCAAGGTTGTGTTATGTGTATTGGTGTTTTGGTTGCATGTATATCTGTGTACCCCTTATGTGCCTGGTACCCACTAGAGGTATCAGATCTTCTACAAATGGAGTTACAGGTGATTCTGAATAGCCATGTAGGTACTGGAAATTATACCCAGGTCCTCTCTTGATCTTAATTCCTGAGCCATCTCTCTATCCCTAAATCGACCATTCTTAGGCAGCTTCACTGGTCCCTCTCAGCTATAAATCAACAAGTTCCTCTTGTTTTTTTATTTTATTATGATTTGAGTTTCTATCTCTTAAGTTTCTATCACTTAAAAAAGAATTGTGACTATTTTATGCCCTATTAAAGATTTAATGTTTGTCCCTGTAAAAGTTTTATACCTGTGAAAAGTTTGTGCCTGGCACCTGGATTGTAACCATATTCTATGGCATGGATGAATGTGTTGTTGGTGACTGAAGGCCACACAGGTTCATCGCCAGCTAAAATAGTCACAGACAGAGGAGAGTCACTGAGTTTCCCTACATCTTTTGAAACTCTCTAATAGAGGGCAATTTTTATTTCTTTGGGATTTTGTGTATCACCCTACATTTTTACAATTCAGTGGAAGACCTGGGTCCTTCTAATTACTCCTGTGGCACTACAGAAATCACTTACCCTCATTTGACTTTCATTTGTTTGTTTTTCACCAACCTTGGAAAATCAACATTAAATTTATGAATCACTGTGACAATCTCATTGTCTTCCCACATAAATCTTAAGCCTGTAGGATGAAGAGATAACATGTCCGACTTCTTCTGTGTTCTCAGGTCTTTTGATTTTACATCACTCACAAATGTTTTCGTTGGCCAGATTAAAATGATTTTAAAATAGGATTATTTTTAAATATGTTTTTATATCATCATGTGGTAGTTTGAATATATTTGGCCCACAGGGAATGGTACTGTTAGGAGGTATGGCCTTGTTGGTGGAAGTGTGTCACTCTGGGGGTGGGCTTTGAAGCTCCACCCAGTGTGGAAGAATCAGTTTTCTCCTGGCTGCTGTCAGATCAAGATGCAGAACTCTCAGTTCTTCCTGCACCATGCCTGCCTGGATGCTGCCATTCTCCTGCCTTGATGATAATGGACTGAACCTCTGAACCTGTAAGCCAGCCCCAATTAAATGTTGTCCTTATAAGAGTTGCCTTGGTCATGGTGTCTGCTCACAGCAGTAACACCCTACCTAAGACACATCATCATTATCATCCTTATTTTCTTAGTGCACTGGGAAGCACTCAGCCATGCACATACAGCATTGCATGGAACTCAAAGGACAATGTGGGAGAGTTTCTTCTCTTCCACCGTGGGTCCTGAGAATTGAAACTAGACCCTCACTTAGGCTTGTGCAGCAAATACTTTTCACCCCTTTTAATTAAGAAAGCAAGTGACAATAGATTGGTGAGCAAGGAAAGGGGTCTGTCATTTCTCCTAAAAAAGGGAAGTTGAGGCATTAAACAAATCCATAGATCCCAGAGTTAAATTCCTCAGATTGGTGTTAGCCGTTGAACCAGAGATTGCACTAAAAGTGTAAAAGCATAAAACTCAGAAAAAGAGACAGAAAAAATAATTTCTGAGCACAAGACTACTTAATACATTTTCTAAAATCACTCATTTTACTAATTAGAAAAAGGATAACATTAATCTTTATGTTTGAAGTTTTAAAAAATAGTAATATGCTTAATTTTATGTAGAAAAAATTATTGAATGGTTTGATTTATCATTTTCAGTTCTTTAAGAGAGAATTACTATTTTTAGGTCCCAAAATTAGGAGCAAATGATATGTCCCACAAATGTTTCTTATTTTCATGTAATATTATAAAAATTTTCAATATTGTTTAAAAAGTATTTGAAATCATATTCATAATAGTGCTATTTTTCTAAGAAGATAAGCAGAATTGTTCAATACAATTGCCAGTAAGGTATAGAGTAGGGTTACTTCTGGTATGTCATGACTGAATAACACTTCAATGAGTATAATAGTGTATAAATCTCTCTTATTTCCTTAGTTAGCATTAATTGTAAGCACATTACTCAGGAGGGGAATTTGAATATTTAACAGCCAAATTCTTTAAAAATGTTTCTAAATGCAGAAATTATTTCTGTGCAATTACATACAAGGATCTTAGTTAAAGGTCATGTGTGGAACATTAATGTGCAAATTAGTTAGGTCACTATTTTCTTTTATTGAAAATAGATGCCATAGAAATAGGTGGCGCACGCCTTTAATCCCAGCACTCGGGAGGCAGAGGCAGGCAGATTTCTGAGTTCGAGGCCAGCCTGGTCTACAGAGTGAGTTCCAGGACAGCCAGGGCTACACAGAGAAACCCTGTCTTGGAAAGAAAGAGAAAATCCTCCCAGGTCCTCTCTGTTTCCCTTCTCATCTGGATCTACACCTTTTCTCCTTAGGAGAAACAAAACAAGCCAACAACAACAACAAAAACCCCAGGCATCTAAGAAACAATAATAAAATAAAATGAGATGAAATTAACAAACAAACAAATGATCAGAATATGCAAAAACAAACAAGAAAAAAGGGCCAAAGAAAAAGCATGGGAAAAACATATGGACTACATCTACAGACACACACCTTAGCTTGACAAGGCAGGAAAGATGCCCTGACCCCACCTTTGCCGGTGTAAGTAGGGTTGTGGCTGGATTAGTCATTACTTAAACTTTATCTATCTTGCTAATGCTATAATTGTGTATCTCCAAATGTCCATAGACTGGAAACTTAATTTTCAACTCAACAGCATTGAGAGACAGGACCTTTCAAAGATGATTAGGTCATGAGCCTATTGCCTCATGAATTCATTAACAGGTTCATTATCATGGAGTGGGTTCTCCATAGAGGCATGCATTTGGCTTCTTTCCCTTTCTTATATATGAGCTCACTCACCACATGACATCTTCTGCCATGTGGTGACACACAAAAGGGTCCTTGGCAGATGAAGCAGCTCAAAACTGAAGTTTCCAGCCTTAGAATGGAAACCAAGGAACATCTATTGCTTGTAGCTTGTTCGGTCTGTTGTATTCTGTTATTGCAGTGCACCGCCAACTAAAACATTGTTGAATCCATCAAAATATACTTTACCTTGCTGGAACCAGAGTTCAGTTGTTAGGATGCTTGTCAAACATACACAAAACCCTAGCTCAGGCCCCAGGCCCAATAAACTGAATGTGGTGACATACGCCTCCATACACCTCCAATCCTTCAGCACATAGAGAGTTTGAGACTAGCCTAGACTAAATAACACTGTATTTAAACTGACCCAAAAAGGTCAAAATACATTGTATTCCATAAAAATGTACAAATATTCTGTCCATTAACATGTTTAGTTAAAAGAGAAAAAGTCTAATAGAGCTGAGCTTCTCCTTGCCCAGTTCTTAGACTGGAAGAAACAGATTTTTGTCGAGGCTGAAGTTGTGTGTGCAGGCTCCATTGTTTCTAGCTCCTCATCTAGGGTCGGCTTACTGGTACCAGGGGACCTCGTGCAGCATCTCTCCCTCTTCCCATCTTTCCAAGTCTTCTTACACCTGACGCATACATGGCTCCTAAGATGTTCAGCTGGATTTAGAAAGGTAACTAGAGGGTAATATGTCCGTTCTATGGAAACCAAAGGATTTAGGGTCTGACTAATTAATAGCAATTAAACAGTTCAATAAATATCAGGGTCTGAAGGCTTGGTTTGGCTTCATTGTTTTCTTTCTTTTTGGAGGGAGGGGTGTGTGGGGCACAGCCTTACTCTGTGACCCACGATGGCCTGGAACCTATAATCCTACTGGCTCAATTATTGAGTTCCTGCTCTATAGGCCTGCACCACCATGCCTAGCCTCCAGTGTCTACAAATCTATAAGTCTTACTTCTTCCCACTCCTTTGATGGGCATGGCCATCTAGCCTTACTCACCTCATCCTTTGAATCTCTCTCTCTCTCTCTCTCACTCTCTCTCTCAGTTTTTTGAGACAGGGTTTCTCTGTATAGCCCTGGCTGTCCTGGAACTCACTCTGTAGACCAGGCTGGCCTCAAACTCAGAAATCCACCTGCCTCTCCCTCCCAAGTGCTGGAATTAAAGGCATGCGCCACCACCGCCCATCTCTCTCTCTCTCTCTCTCTCTCTCTCTCTCTCTCTCTCTCTCTCACACACACACACACACACACACACTTCTTTTCACTGGTTTCTCTCATTCTTGTTAGAAGAAAAAGCATGATAAATTATCTTCCTTGTACTTCCTTAAAAGCTCTGTGAAACCCACCCACTTTCTGCAGGTGCCTGTCTCAGCAGCCTGAGTCTGATTGCAGTTTCTCTTCCCCCTGTGCAGAGAAGGCTGCAGGTACGGTTTTCCCCTGCTGTTATTAAATGGCCCTGGGTCCTTTCTAATTCCATGATTAGGAACAGATAGTGATTATTTCAACCTAATTTCACATTATCTTCTAAAACATTTCTGGCTTAGGAGCCATTGTGTGCTCTCGAAATATCAAAGTCAAAGTCATCTTCAAAACAAAGCAATGGAGGGACACACATGGTGTCAGATACGTGCTTTGGTGGAATCTTTTCTTAAGTGATATAATTAAGGAATAGATAAAGTGTGATTTTCAACAACACATCTTGTCACTGAAAATAATTGCCACTAGTACTTTGAAATTCCTTAGGGGTTCAT
Organism: Rhynchomys soricoides; assembly: GCA_019843965.1. Classification (NCBI taxonomy): domain Eukaryota; kingdom Metazoa; phylum Chordata; class Mammalia; order Rodentia; family Muridae; genus Rhynchomys; species Rhynchomys soricoides. The sequence continues at coordinate 930,178 of JADRCH010000256.1, forward strand.
GCAATCACTGACCCTCTGATATAAGCTGAGATTTTAGTCACCAAGATGAAGAACATGAAGTCTTAGCCCTCAGTCCACACAGGAGAACAGATTTAACACCAGTTTGGTCACCACCACCTTTGTGTCAGGAATAGAACCCATTGCTGGAAATACAGCAGTATTCACCAAAAGTACAAAGTGGAGATCAGAGACAGGAGAAATCTCACTTCATTGATGCCATTCCCTTTCCAAACTGCAAGGGATTCTGCACAAGTCCACAGCTTCTTTCAGCGCACTGTAGGAGGAGCCAGTTCTCATCTTGTTTGACATGGAGCAGATAGAAGAGACAGTCTTGACACCTGAGAGGTCGCTAAGAATGAAGCAAAAAATGGGAGGCTTGCCAAGCCCAGTACAGCTCTGTGGTGTTGGAAGTATGCATGTAACTCTCTTAGTTTCCTCCACAGGAAAAATGGGAGAGAAACACAAGACTCCTTCAACACCCCAGCTCACAGCATACAAGTCAGACACCAAAGGATAAATCAGATTACAGGTTCATAATACTGTTAATCTTCTAGAAATATGCCTTTACAAGTGCAGAGAAGACATGTTCATGTTGACCTGAGAGTCTCAGAGAATCTTCATCCAGCATGCCTGGAGAGTCTATCTCTGCCGATCCCAGGCCATAAAGAGCTGACCTAAAACAAAGACGCAAGGAGAGTCTCAAATCTATCTCCCCTCCCCCCCCACACACAATTTTTAAAAAAGAATCAGTAAGTAATTCAAAGAGATATTAATAGGAGTTGCTCAGAGGAGAACTCGTGTAGAAAGACCTGAGGACTTTTAGAACATCACCAAGCAAAACAGGGAAAGTAAACAGGTTTAAACAAAAGAAAGGCTTTATAAAGAAACAAGGACTCAAAATTTCCCAAGTCTGGGGAGGAAAACTGGCATCCAAAGAATTCCATGGAATTCTCAAACAATGAAATGCCAAAAGACAAAGACAGGCACAAAACAATTTAAATAGCAGTCATAAGTTCTTGCTTATCAACAATTAAAGGGAAACGGATTAAGTTTTTCAATCAGACAAAATAGCTAAATGAACTCTCAAGACAAGATCCAACTATATGCCATTAACAGCTGATTCATTCCACAGTTAAAACCACACATAAGTTGTAAGTGAAGGAAAGATGCTAGGGCCTGAACACATGTGCCACTCTCCCCACTGACTTGTGTGTTCAGATCCTACCCATTAATGTCATATAAGTAGGAGGTAAGATCTTCAGGGTGCAATGTAGCTTAGATGTGTTCCGGAGAATGGGGTCCTCCTCATTCAGATCCCGATCTTTATAAGAGTTCCATGGTTGCTTTCTTTCCTTCTTCCCTGTGAGATGGTTTCAAGAAACCAAAAATCTCTAACCAAGAACTTCTCTACCAGAATCCCAACCTTGAATTTTTAGTTTCGTGAACTAAGGCATAAGTTGTGTTATTTATAAGTTACATAGTTTAAGGAAATTTGCTATAATTGCCTGAGCCAACCAAAGTAGATTTAAAAAAAAATATATGTCTGATATGTAACAGCCAAAGGAGTGCAGAGGAAATTATGTTAATGTAAGAAAATGGTATATTTTAAGTCAAAAACTGTTGCAATAAATAGAATTATTATGTAATGACACAGGGGTGATTCAATAGGAGATAAAATGAAATACATATCACACATTAGAGTGCCTGAATACATCATGACAGAAATCCTAAAGGAAATAGTGGAGTTGTGTATCACAATAGACCACACAGGCATTGCAGACATGCAGAACACCCCACCGTCAGCAACAGAGCACATCTTTCTAGTGCGTGCTCAAAGACAAATTACCTCTGCATCACAAAACATATCTTCCAAATTTAACAAGAATAAAATCATGCCAGTTACAATTTCCACCTACAATTAAATAAAACTTTAAATCAGTATGGGGAGAACTTAAGACTGAGAAGAAACAAGACATTCTTTAAAATATTTTTAGTGTGTGTGTGTGTGTGTGTGTGTGTGTGTGTGTTCATGTGATCACACATGCATGTCCAAATGCATGCAAATATGAGTCTAGGTGCCCAGGTAGGTCAGAAAAGGCATCAGATCTTTTGGACCTGGAGTTAGAGGAAATCATGAGATACTCAGTGTAGAAGATGGGAACAGGACTATGGTTCTCTACCCAAGCAGCCAATGCTTCAAGTTCTGAGTCATCTCTTCGGGCCCCAATAAAATATTCCTGAAAGACTAATGAGTAAAACAGGAAACCAAAAAGAAAATTTAAAATACCTTTGTGTATGTGCATATGTCTGTGTGTATTATATGTACATGTAGGTATTTCTGTGTGTGCATGCATGCGTGTGTGCATGCGTGTGTGCATGAGTGTGTGCATGCGTGTGTGTGTGTGTGTGTGTGTGTATTATATGTGCATGTGGATATTTCTTACTCTTTAACTCTGCATAGCTGTAGGGCAGAAGAGGATATGAGATGTCATACTATATCACTCTCTACCCCATTCCCTTGAGACAGAGTCTCTCACTGAACTTGGCACTTAGGCTGGTAGCCACCAGATCTCAGAGATCCCCCTGCCTCTGCCTCCCCGAGTACTGTGGTTACAGGTACACACAGCCATGCCAGGCTTTTTATGCAGGTGTTGTGATCTGAACGCAAGTCCTCATGCATACAGAGTGAGTATTTTACCCAAAGAGTCATCTCTCTAGCCTAAGGAAATGCCTTAAGACAAATAAAAACACAACATGCAAAACTTATTGGATATAATGAAAGTAGGAATCAAGAACAAGTCTATAATCATAAATACCTTCATTAAAAGGGAGTAGCTTCAAACAAACCTAATGTTACACATCAAACTGAAGAACAAATTAGCCCCAAAGTTAGCAGAAAAAAGGAAGGACGGAAAGTAAACAAAATATGAATGGGGAAAGTTAAAGAAAAAAATCAATGAAACAAAAGTTGTTTTTGAAGAAGATAAGTGACAAATGCCTAGCTAGACTAAGAGAAAGGGGAGGTATTTCAAACACAAAGAAGTGGATTATGGCGCACTGCTGCTGACACCACAGGCATAAAAGGGTAGTCTGAATGGTTATACACCAGCAAACTGAATAACCTAAAGGAAAGGACTGAACCCTGGAAACACGCAACCCATCAAGATCAAACAAAGAACAAACAGCAAACTTACACAGACCAATACCAAATAAGGACACCAAAGCAACAGTAAATGTGTCCAGTTAAGAGCCCAGGATCTGAAGGTTTCATTGGTGGAGTCTTAACAAATATTTGATGAACTACCATCACTCCTTCTTAACCTCTTCAAATACATTACAGAAATCTTCTGAACTCATTGTATGAGTTCAGCATTACATCTCTACCAAAACTAGACCACAACATTACAAGAAAGATATCATATAAACCAATAAACTTGATGAACATATATGTAAAAAAAAAAAAAAAACTCAACAAAATGCTAGCAAATTATATTCTGGAATAATTAAAAAGATTTTACACATTGTGACCAATTGTGATTTGTGTTTGGGGTCAACAGATGACTGGATATGTGAAAATCAATTATTTTAACACATTCTGTATCTGTACAAAGGATAAAATATACAATCACCTCAATAGTCATAGAAAAGTCACTTCCAAAGTTCAACACTCCCCCTTGATTTTAAGAAAACACAATGAATTTTGGATATAGGAGTGTCTTGGGACCGGAATGGTGCTGATATGTCTACATCTTAGAGAGAATGGGAGTGGCCAGAGAAGGCTCCAGAGAGATGAGCAGGTAAGAAGCACTGTGACTCCAAACCAGTGGGACTTTGGACAGTGTATAAAGAAAATCTACATTTCCTATTAAGTATGAGGTGTTTTTTAACTCCAGATGTTTAGATACAGATGGCATCAGAGAGTTGGGTACATGCATCAGAGACTCTATTAGGAAAGACGGGTGATGAGGGACCCCACAACTTCTATTTATCCTAGCTTGGCTTCTCACAGGAAATGACTCTGAGATGAGGATTCTGATGCTTATGGATTACTTGGAAAGTATGGGCACTGTTGGTAGAGAATGGAGAAGTGACTTAGACAAAGGAGCATCTATGTGATAGTGTATGATTATGCCCGTTACCAAAGTAGGTAATGACCAGGGAACACAAGGAGAATGTGCAATGTGCAGAATGAGCCCACCAGCATAGCTGACTTCCTAAGGTCATAACTGATACCTTGCTGGCCTGCTGTACATTCAGGCAGAGTAGGCATATGTGCCCTAAGGCTCAGAGCTGCAGATACCGTAAGATGGGAGTCAGTCAGTGTTAGCTGAAAGGTGCAAAGAATATAGAAGTGTTGCTGTCAATATCTGCAGCATCCTTTAGGGCCATGAAAGCTGGACCATGGTCCTTCAATCCAGCTCCTCTCACCTTATGTGACTCCAAACAAGTAGTTGAGCTTCTTCATCTATCCATAGGGATATCACTGCGTACGTCATGTAGCTGTGATATGTTAACTCATTCCATACTAAGAATAGAACTTGGACCTAACATTAGATTATTTGCTGTTCCTTTTACCATCATAATAGTAACCATAGCTGTTACTATTACTTTGTAATTTGGGGATTAAGACTGCCTGGATCACTCGTTTCAGCAGGTTCATAAGAAAAAGAAAACTCAGGGCAGTCCACATTGAAACTCCACACTGAAACAGAAAAGTCAACAAAGAAGAGTGAGGAGAAGGGATCTATGAGGCAGGAAGAAGGCAATGTAACTAAAGTGACAGGAGCCATGGGGAAGCATGTCAAGAAATAGAACTGCCCCTGACAAACTATGCCGAGATCCGCGCACTGGACCAGAAGCCCTTTCTCATCTGGAGCAGGAGGCTTCACCTTGCACATCTGTTAGCTATCAGGGGTCTTGTGTGGGGCCTCCTGATTTTGAACGCCTGTATCCCTTCTTTCTTTTGCTAATGGTATCCTGTTCTTCTCTAAGATGCATGTGGGACTGAGTAAACCTATGGCCCAGCTCATCAGTATTCTCCCTGCACAGACTTTAGAGAAATACCATCTCTTGGCCATTTGTTGTAGCTGGCTGGATTATCGTCTGGTGTTACATACAGACAACCGTGTTTTCTGGCCAATGAAAAGAAGCTATTAAGTAGTAGAAATGAATCCATCACTCTTTTACTGATCATAATCGCAATCGCCAGAAAGCACTAAAGCATCAGGCAAAGAAAGTCAACAATACAACACCCTAGGCATTTTTTTTTTTTGCCATAGTAACTTCTTTGAAGTGTGTGATCCATTAAATATCCATTGTTGATATGAGTATGATAGTACTCTACTTGTGTTTTTCCATAAACTGCTTTCACTAACAAACAGAGACACTGAGGATGAAGCAGTTCATTCAAGGCCACACAGACATCACAGTCAAGGTGGAAACTAGACACAGTTCCAGCATCTGTATTTCTACTGCTCAGCTCCCATTGTGCTTACTATAAAGTCTTAAAATATATGAAAGAGTGGAGGCTAGCAATGTAGCTTTTGGCAGAGTGCTGGCTGCACATTTGGGAAGTCCTGGGCTTTATCCCTAGTCATACATAAACCAGATATATACATAAACCATGCCTGCAATCTTAGCACCTGGGAGGTGGAGGCGGGAGAAGCAGGAGGTCTACATCATTTTCAGTTCAAGGCCAGCCTGGGCTACATGAGCCCCTGTCACGAGAGTGAGATACAGAGAGAGAGAGAGAGAGAGAGAGAGAGAGAGAGAGAGAGAGAGAGA
>JADRCH010000256.1:935971-958401 GCA_019843965.1 Rhynchomys soricoides
AAAGAAAAGAAACAAGATGAAATAGAACAGAAGGAAGTAAAAAGTCCCAAGAAGAAGGGATGAAAACATACCTCAGTAAAGACTGGGCCAGAACCTGAGCTCAGATCCCTAGCACTCATAAAACACCAGATCTCAGCCCTCACCTGCAATCCCAGCGCAGAGATCGGGAGGGTTGCTGGAACTTGCTGGACAGACTATCTAGAAGAATTTGTGAGTTCAGGGTCAGTGAGAGACCTTGCCCAAAAAAGCAAAAAGAAGGACAAACCAGGAAGACAGCTAATGTTAACCTCTGGCTTCTCCATGTACATGCACACATATGCAGTGCATTATACACATACAAGTACATGATTGAACACACACGCATGCACACACACACACATACACGACCTCCAATTTTGTGTGCATATGTATGTGCAATATCAGAAAGCTAGGCACTGCCTGCCACTCAAATCATTTACCAATCTGTGTATTATCAACAATCTTTTGTCCTGAGAGCTAGTCGGTCTTTTTCTTTTTAACCGAAAAGAGACAAATATGAAGCTCACTGCTAAGAATGGTCAATTGTCAGTAAATCATTATTTGTTGAGCTCTATGGTCCCTTGTCACTCTCCCCTCAATGTTCAGATCCTCATTATTATGTGAATGCAATCGGCATTCTAATTAGGAAGTCACATCCAGATCACCTGCTCAGCTTTATTTTTCCACTCCCAGCTTTAAGCATGTGGCCCTCTTGGCACTGGGGTCAGAGTGTGTGCAGTGTGGTTCAAGGCTGCACCAGACTCCCCACTGGTTTTATTTACAACCTCATCAGTTCCCACACAGCTCCAGATGGGTCCTCAGGCCTTTGCCTACCATAGTTTCTTTTCCGGAATTTGTGAGGAATGACCTAGTTTTGTTTTGTTTTTTTTTAAAAAAAGGAGATTGCCTACAATCTCCTTTGAAATAGCAATGACTTCAAAGGGAGACTCTATCTAGGAGAATACAAACAGTATTTCAGCTGGGAGCCATTCTGAGATTTTTATAACTTGCCATTTAATAGGATTTTTCCCCCTTCGCATTGGCAGAGGGAAGCATTTTGCCACAGCAAACTACTTCATTGGATCAGAGTCCAGCATCACATAGCCAAGAAGGCAAAAATAATCTTATCATCCATCTTGCTGAGTAGATGAGCCATGTGCTTTACAAATACAACTCATGAGAACTAAGCAGCCTGTGATTGAAGATAAGTCCTCTGAATGGAACTGCAAACACTGCTGGGTTTTCTGAGCCCCTGGTCAAATCCCTACTGCCACCACCCTCCATGTACTTAATCTTAGAGCAAAGACCCCATTTCTAAATTTCTTCAGTAAGTATGACTTTTTTAAAAAAAGCAATTTCTGGAAGTTTCTTATCAGGGTCAAACTGGTTTGGGGACATTTTCTAACTAACAGTACAATATACCCTTAAAACATGAAATTTATAGACTATCATTTTTTAATCTTATCTACACAACGATGTTGGGAATGGGCCCTTGAATTCATTACACTTCTCAAATTAAATTCAAATCGATGAATTTCTCATGCATGCTGAACGAAACAATTAGTTCCCTAATGGGTATTTATTAAGTCTTTGCAATGTGCTGGCTGGAAACCACAAAAGGCAAGGCTTAGCTGATACGAAGGATTTTTTAAATGAATGTTTAAGATGTAAAGACACTGAGCAGGAAAAAAGCTCAATGGAAACTTGCTTGTTGTTTGTATGCAAAACTATATTAGGATTAAAAATGTGATCTTCAGTAATAGGTACCTTCACATCATATTTAGTATTTTGCATAAATTTTAATACTCCCAGCAGGTTCACCACAGTACAAAACAATCTCCTATATTTGACCCTATGCCTGGGGCTGCTACAACATGGTTCCCCTTTCCAGTCTTCCCCTCCTCTTGGCATCAGCTCATCCTCCCTGCTGGCTCTGCTTGGCCTCAGCCTGGAGGACATGCTTTCCATCTTCAGTTGAATATTTGTAGGTAGCCCACACAGACCTATGTCAATTTGACCTCCATCCTTCTCTTAGGTCTGCAGCCTCTATTGTGTTCTCTCTGTGAATTCTATCCTAATAGAAGGACCTATCATTACAGAGCAGATAAACTGGAAAAACACAGAAGCAAGCACTTTGGATTGCAGAAACAGCCCCAGAAATCGCTAGTGTGTGTTCCTGTTCTATTCTCTTGTCTCTCCCTATTCTGTAGAATATGAAGAATGACCTTGGACAGCAGTGCTTCAATTTTAAATGAGTGGGTTGATTAATTATATAGTAAGTCAAAGCAAATAAATAATTAAATAAACATCAAGTTGCAGATAGAAACGGTAGACAAATAGCAAACTGTCACCAACAAGGTACTCCAAACATCCTGTCGAGACTGCTGGATAGGCTGATTGTGAGAGCAAATGAAAGTGGCCTAGTAGAGTCAGGGACACATAAACACCTAGGAGATGCACTGGGGAAGGCAGAACTGTAGTTCCCAGTCCAGAGTTCTGGATGGAGCAGTGTCCATTTGGGAGAGGCTTCCAAGGGAAACTATGACATTAGAAAGGTGATATCAACAACCAGCCACTTTCAATTGCTCAGCAGAAACTGACTCAGGCTCTAGCGTTCCCACTGAGGACAGAGCCCTAGGCAGAGGGTCCTTCCCATCCTTGTCATGGATGAGCAGAGCCTCCTGCTTCTCCTATCCACTGTAGGCATTTTTATATTATGGGATAAACGGTACTAACCTCAGCTGGAAATAATTTCTCTTTTGGCTATTCTCAAGGACACAATATTTTTACTCCTGGGATATTTTATTGTTCTTCTTTCTCCATGTTACAGAGTCAGGGGAAAGCCCATCCAGACAAGATATCTTGAGAACACTAGAAATAAACTTGATGGAGCCTGGACAAGACAACCTTCCATACTCTCGAAGTCCGCTTCCCACAAACTTCAATGGCACAGGACAGTTTACCAATATAATGTACACTATACCCCCAAACCACATTCCCTTCCCAGGTAAATTAATGATATTAAGATGGAATCACAGAATTGGGCGGGGTTTAATATTTGAGGAATTGCACGTTGAACCTCTGCAACTGTGTGGTATAATCCAGTTACAGCAGAAATGTGTCATTGAACTAAGGATCTTGTGGCTGCCATCTTGGAATACAAAATGACATCATCCAGTGGCTGCCATCTTGAAATACAAAATGACATCATCCAGTGGCTGCCATCTTGAAATGTAAAATTACATCATCCACATTAATTTTCCATTGCTACTCTAAAAATCACTGCATAGTGAGAAGCTCAAAAACAATACAAACATACCACCAGAGCCAGAATTTCACATGAGCCTAACTGACACTTTATTCTAGTACTCAGGAGGCTGAGAAGAAACTGCCTCCAGCTGACTTAGGGTGTTGGCTTAATCAGGTTGCTTGTCTCACACTGTATTCCCATTTCCACCACCACCCCCATAACTAAAAGCACATGCACATACCTGCATCTTCAAACTATGGAGCCCATGGAGCCCCCTTTACTGCTTCTATCGCTGCCTTTCCCCCCTGATATTTCTCTTCTCTAGCTAGTAAGAACCTTGTCTGTGTCTACAGCCTCCTGTGCTTAGAATAGGCCACCTCCAATAATAGACAGACCCCCTGTTCTATAGTCTATATGCTTAATTACAGCTACAAAGTCTCTTGGATCTTCAGTATAACATCTTTGGAAGCCCATTTGTTCATACTGTACAGCATGATCCTCTGAGCTGAACGACTGTCATCTTCAGTTCACCTGTGCCTACTTACAAAGGAGCCTCCTGTCTGGGCTTTGGCTGTTGACGCATCTTTATAGAGAGAGAGGTGGGGGCTTATAAGACCCCACCTGAGTATCTAGCCATTCCTCTTAATCACTTGTATGTGATTCTACCCAATTGCATGTGAACTTGGGGTCTTAGAGTAAGAAGTAAGGGAGGGAAGGAATAAGAGAGGAGGGCTCCATTCGTGTGGCTATGGTAAAGCTCTCCAGCACTAGAAAGCACTGTATAGGTTCTTGTGGAATGTATGCATGAAGGAATGAAGGATGCTACTTGGAAGAGTGATAGCATAAATGATTTATCTGTATCCTTATATTCATTCATTCATTCATTCATTATCATGTGTATCAGTCTGGCCTAAAACAATCACTATAGAGCCAAGGATGACCTTGATCTTCTGATCCTCCTGCCTTTACTTCCAGTGTGTTAGGATGACAGGTGTATGTGGGAGAATTTCCTCTAGTTATTTGATTGGCTGATAAAAATGACAGGAAGCCAATCACTGGGCGAAGATATGGAGGTGGGATCTTCCAGGAAGAACAAGAAGAGAAGGGGAGAAGAGAAGGGACAGAGGAGATGGAGGATGGAAGAAGATGGGTGAAGAAGATGGTGAACCAGAACCATGTGGCCTGAAAGAGCCGCAGGAAACTAGGGACATCATAGATGGGTAAGAGAGTAATGTTGGGTACAATTGTCCAATTTAGGTGTGTAGCTTGTATTTATATCAATTGAGTTTTGTGGGTTTTGTGTGGGCATTTGGGGGTTGGAGATTTATGGTTACAAATCTGGCTGGTATAAGTTCCTAGTGTTATCATTTCATGGGGCTAAGGGGATCTGAGAGAGCAGTAACTGGCTTTCTGCAGGCTAGCCACAGGGGATAGATGGCCTGGGAAGTGCTTAGCAGAGACCTAGAGAGCTAGTTTAGGAGCAGGTTTTTGACCAGACCACCACACCCAGCTTATGTATTGCTGGGAATCAAATCCACTGCTTCATGAGTACTAGTCAATTACCCTACCAACTGAGCTACATTCATAAGGCCCCTGCATTATGTTACTTATTGACAAGTTGGCAGGTAGGATTTGTAGAAAATTTATGGTAGTGCTTTTGTTTGGTTGTTACTTACTATAGGCAATGGTATTGATATTTAGAGTACCCTGATCATTTGAAAGAGTTTTGAGAAAGCAAATGGGGTTCTTTTAAGACCAATTTAAGTCAATAAATCTCTCAACTAGCAAGGGTGGTCCCATTACACAGACCCCACTGCCCTTGCTCTGGAAACCCTAGAAATGGAAGTTCTAAGTGTGGAGTGGTGATTCAGGCTGTTTCCACACTTCCTGGTGATTTTTGATTTCCACATTTCCCATCATAGCCGCTTTGCAGTACTTAGGATAGAGATAATGAATGGAGGACCATCAGCGTTCGAGAATGTTCCAGGTTCAAAGTGCTTTCATCTCTGCAACAGGCAGCAGGAAATCATGGATTTGGATCTTGCCTTTGCTATTTACTGGCTACTTAGTGTTGGAAAACTTCCACCTCCCAGATACAAAATCCTCATTAGTAATAAATGCCTGGATCTGCTGTGGCATCATGATGATCAAAATGAATAAAGGGCCTGGCGGTGCCTGGTACGTGAAATGCACACACCGAAAAGTGGATGCCGTTACCACATGTTATTCCTAGAGATGCCACATAAAATACAGAACGTTGGCTAAATGTCAGATTTCAAATAAATAACAGAAGTCTTAGTGGCACCCAAATATTACATTGGACACAACTTATATTAAAATGTGGTTTGCCGAATGCTACAACTGTAGTCCTGTAGTTGGACCTTTAATGTAGCCACTGGAGATGCACACATGAGGGAACTGACCTTCACAAGGGTTGATGTGCTCCAACCTCACACATACTGGACTGTAAAACCTATTGCTATGTTGTGTTTTGCTGTCAGTTAAAGACTCCATAATCCCCCAAAGAACATCCTTTAGTCCCCTCACTCTCCTCTCTTTACTGTCAATCATCCCAGCCCAAATGTGCTGCTTACAGTTACCCAAGCACAGACAGATGTTGACATGAACAAGAAGTGGGGGCATGGAATTTCTGTAGCTACTAAAGATCCTCTACACCTAAAACAAGAAAACTATAAACATGTAGACCAAGGCATGGTGAATCCTTATAGATGATATTGATAGAGAATTGTCTTCAGCTCATATTTATGAAGCTTGCCTCCTGTGAATATGAAGACAGACATTTAGACTCTTAAAGTCAAAGGCCAGAACATTCACTCTCTTTTTAAAACTTTTTATTAATTTCACACCATACACCCCATTACCACTCATCTCCCCATCCCTTCATATCTACCCTCCACCCTTGCAACCTCCCCTCTTGACAGAAAACAAAAAATAAAAATAAAATAAAAACATATTGTTGTGGATGCTGCAGGTTGTCACACAGTTTACCCCTTTGCCCAAACAGCTTTCGTTGCAAAGTTCATTGCAATGAGTTATTTCATGAGTCTGGTTTAAGACCTCTGGTTTCTGCTACACTATCAATACTAGACCATCACCAGGACTCCTCTTAGATATCCTGTTGCCATGGAGATCTTAAAGCTTTAGATCTGTAGGACTGGCCACTTCACGTGCTCCATCAGTTCATAGATGGAGTAGATATTGGAGTGAGCCAACTCAGAGCCCTTGATCTGAGCATAGATGGGAGCTGAGTTAGTCAACCCACCAGCTCTCTTGCAACATGCCACCAGGGCCAGCTCTCCCACTTGGCCCAGGTGAGTGTCAGGGCCAACTCTCATACCTTCAATGCCAGGTCTCCCATGCCCCCAATGCCAGGTCTCCCACATCCCCATCACCAAAGCCAGCTCCACTGTGCTGCCCAGGCACAGTGCAAACCCACTTTCCCAGGTACTGCAGCCAGCAAGGTACAGGGCCAGCTCTCCCGGGTGCAATGGCCAGTGAGGGGTGGGACTAGTTCAGCACAGTGCTTAAACATCAACATGACCTCTGGTGGCAGCCCAGGCCAGGGACATCAACACAGACCCTTGCTATGGTAAGACCATGGACCCAGACATGGCCCTCAGATGCAGCCTGGGCCCAGATGTCACCATAGCCTGAGAGATGGTAGCACAAGCCACAGATCAGTTTGGCTCCCTGGCATCAGTATAGCCTTTAAGTATCAACATTGTCTCAGACAGTGTGCCAGACCACTGACATCCTGATGGCCTTCAGGGGCAACAGAGGCCACAGGCATCAGTACAGACCCTGGGTGCAGTAGGGCCACAGACCCAGACATGGCCCTTGGTGGTAGCTGGGGCCTAGACATCACCATCGCCTTAGGTGGTGGTACAGGCTCCTCATATCTGCCTGCTCCTCACCACCATCATATCTCCAGGTCCACCTCTCTCCACCGTGCAGAAACAGAACTGCCCAGCCTTGCTTTCTCTCATCTCCTTTACTCATCATAGTGGCACCTGCCATGGGCCAGAGCACGTGCTTGAGTGTCTCTCTTCTGGCCACTATGGAGCTGTGCCTAAATTTACATTTTAAATTGATAATTTCCAGAAAACAAAATACCTTGAAACAATTATCTCATGGAGTATTAAGTATAGAAATTATAAGATCAAATGTGAAATTAATTAAGACAAGCAATTTTTCAAAGCATACTTTCAATTAGAAATTGAATCTTTATAGTTGTCTTAAAAGAAGAAAAAAGAAATTAGGTCTTTGGAGCATTTAATTTTCATCTATCTCCATCACTGTTACGTATCCCTAAAGTTCATACCATTTGATTTGGGATCAAATGCAGAAAGACTACATTTCTTCCATTTCCTCTTGAGAGAAAGGCTCACTTTCCTCAGTCAAGTGTTTGACCAGTTCTTCCTTCATCAGAATCCCACGTTTAGCTTGATCCAAAAGCTCATAAAAGGGCAGCTTCAGCAGTTGGTCTGTATTTTCTTTCTGGAAGCACTCTGGTCATTACTGGGGGAAAAAAAAATTCAGATTAAATATACTCAGTGGGTTCTTCTTCACCTTCCTGCAGTGGCGAGCTTCCTGAAACATTGCCCCTTCCTGCAGTAGTAAGTTTCCTGCAACAGTGCACCTTCCTGCAGTGGTGATCTTCCTGCAGTAGTGACTTTCCTGCAGTGGTGACTTTCCTGCAGTGGTGAGCTTCCTTCAGTGGTGAGCTTCCTGCAGTGGTGAGCTTCCTGCAGTGGTGAGCTTCTTGCAACACTGTACCTTCCCGAACTGGTGCGCTCCCCTGGATGGTGTGTTGCTCTGCACTAGTGTGCTTTTCTGACTGTTTCAGCTTTCCTTCTTACTGATTTGCATGGTTGGTGGAGATGAATATTGTTTCCAATCCTCATGAGAAACATTCCTAGTCTCAGATGGTCTGGTTTGCTATGTCCTTAAGAAGAAACCTCTGTGTGGGGCAGAACTGCTCACAGCAGGTCAAAGGCTGCTAGTCACCGCAGCCACAGAAACTCTACCTGTGTACAATACCTGCTTCTCAGCATATTTATATATGTGCAGACTGGAACTCTCTCCACAGTATTCCTGTAGTTTACCCCCAAGTAGGTCAGCAAACTGCTTGACTCAGGGAAGCAAGTTTTCCTTAAAGCAACATTTCTCAAAGTGAAAACAACGGGCCACCTGCACCCACGATCCCAGGATTCTAACATGAAAAACCCATGTAACTGTAACTACCACCTCTGGGTGGCATCCTGCAAACTTACAAGCCAACATCATAACCTGGCATCATAACAGTAACAGGCCAGACACAGCACAGTTCTGTCCTGCAACATCTGTCATGCCGCTCTCGCTCAGACACACCTCCTTGTCCCCCGCCTGCTCCATTTCAAAACTCCAAACACCACAATGCAAATATCTGTCATTCTGTCATTTCAAGAGTGGTGTGTAAACAGAACCATAGGCTGTGCAGGTCTGGGATTGACTTGTTCACTCATCAGATTCTGCCCAGGCTTGCCCAGACTGCATGCAGCGTTTTAATCCTTTCTGTTGGTAAGCATTGCAGAGTGACTGAGTCTGAATGTGCTTATAATCAAGCTTTTTTATTTAGTCCCATAGTGGTTGAGCTAGCATAGTAACCACTACCTTTCACTACATTCTGTTACCCAGGACCAAGGTAGAGACCAGACCAGGAAGCCACACAGCACCTCACTTCAGAGAGCACCTGGGAGTCCAGGTTTGCGAGAACATATCAAGATGGATAGACTCAATAATTTCCCTATAGTGGGATCAATACACAAAAGACTGCAGACTGATCTCTATTTGATCTATGATTGAAGAGAGTAACAAGAATGTAATTTTTTTTAAGGGCTAATTACATGAGGCATTTCAAGTCATTCAAGCGCAGATATATTTTTAATGTAATTTAAATATACACACACTCACATACACACCACACACCACACACACATACACCACATACCACACACACACACCACAAACACTCACATACACACTACACTCTACATACACACACACATACACACACCACATACCACACACACACCACACACACACACTCACACACCACAAACACTCACATATACACTACACTCTACACACACACACTGTATTGAAATTACAAACTGTAAATATCCTGTGAATTTTTTTCTATTAATTTCCAAGGCTTCCTTGCTAGGAAATGGTAACATCGTTCATTAATCAGATATGGTTAGAGGGATTCTCTGATTTTCTAGGTCTACTCTTGATTTTTCTTTGTCCAGCGCCTGCATTGTGCTTTGCTCCTCTATTCCAGACTGGTCTCCATGGAAACCATCATCTCCTTGTTCTCTTGTTCAAAGTCTAGATCTTACGCACTGAGGTCACGTGGATCACTGCATTGTTTGGGTTTCTCTGCTCTACCCAACTCCCTAACCACACAGTATTAACAGCATTAAAAGCTGCTTGAGTCCCAAACTCTGAAAAATATCTGTCCCCAGACAAAAACATACAGTTCTCCTGTGCCCTGGGCTGAGCCTTCCCCTGGTTGCCTGTCACTATTACTGCAGGGGGCGGAGGGCATGCTCATTTTGGAGGTAAAAAAAAAAGACCTGAGTTGGGGTTTCTTCTCCTGGAAAAAAAAAAAAAAAATCCCTTTTCTTTCTCAAAGCTTTTGCATTTCCTATTTGCTGTTATCAAATACTTTCAAAGTCACCTGTGGTTTCCCCAACTGTAGTATACAGGGTACACTAGACCTGTGAAGAGATCAGTTCAGGAACTTTGGAAAATTCCACCAGACCTCTGCCCTTTGGAAGGGAGAGGCTAATACATTCCTCAGACCACGGGGTGGGGGTGTCTTAATCAGCGTTTCTATTTCTGCACAAACATCATGACAAGAAACAAGTTGGGGAGGAAAGGGTTTATTCAGCTTACTCTTCCACACTGCTGTTCATCACCAAAGGAAGTCAGGACTGGAACTCAAGCAGGTCAGGAAGCAGGAGCTGGTGCAGAGGTCATGGAGGAATGCTATTTATTGGCTTGCTTGCTTCTCCTGGTTTGCTCAGCTGGCTTTCTTATAGAACCCAAGACTACCAGCCCAGGGCTGGTACCACCCACAAGGACCCCTCCCCCCTTGATCACTAATTGAGCAAATACCTTACAGCTGGATCTCATGGAGGCATTTTCTCAACTGAAGCTCCTTTCTCTGTGATAAATCCAGCTTGTGTCAAGCTGACACACAAAACCAGCCAGTGCAGGGGGGAACCAACCATGGGGCACCTGTGGGTGGGGGAGGCATACATTCCACAGGGGAACTGAGACCATTGGCTACAGACAAGGGAAGTCCTTGCCACTTCATTCCCTAAAGACCAATCAGTTTAGAAGTCACACTGTTCTGCCAATCACATTGTGCCTAAACGGCTGCTGCTCTGAAAACTGTATAAAAACTTGCTTAATGGGCGGCGTGTGGTCGTTCTCTCTCTCCTTCATGTGCAGGGCAACCACAGCATGCTGGAACAATAAAATTCCTCTTGCATTTGCATCAATCCCCAGCTCTGTGTTGTTCACTTGGGGGGGGGGGGTCTCCGGTAAGTTAAGGCTTGCCAGAGCCTTACATTTGGTGCTTTGGCCAGGAATAGACCCCCTGTGGGGATGCACCAGGAGAGCAGTGAATCGGAGGTCTAGAGCAGGTACAGTGGTTCTTGTCTGTCACACTGTTTGCCAGAATATGTCTGTAAGTCTGTTTGTACGGTCAATTTGTTTGCAAACGTCTTAACGTCACAACCACGGGGAATCTGGGAGACACCCCAGAGACCCTAGAAGGAGTGGGGAAGGCTTCTCTCCTTCTGGAAACAGCAAGACAGTATCAGCAGTAGCCAAGTCTTGCTTTAACCTGGTTTATCTGGCTCCTGCTGTATTGGAAGGGGCACCTGGTCTGTCTCAGCACAGCTGGAGCCGGCCGAGCAACTCTGTGTCCATGGAAAGGATGAACTGTCTGTAACTGGGTCCATGGAAGGGACGAACTATGTATTGATTGTCTTTTTCTGTGTTGTTGGACTTGGTTGCCCACCAGTGGCAGGGTCGAGCTGTCTGTGTGTTGATTGTTTTTCTGTGTTTGTCAGTATCTCGTTCTGTGTTCTTGGACTTAGACTGACGACTTTTTTTTTTTTGGACACTGGACAGACTGAATCTACCCCATTAAACATCCTAGTTAACCACTAGAGGAGAAAACTTGTTAGTAGTAGTAAAGAAAGACAAGTTAGTTACTCTCTGCTTCTCCAAATGACCCACCATCAGAGTAGGGTGGCCACCTGTAGAGACCTTTGACTTGCAGGTGATCAAAGCAGTAGAGGAGAGAGTCTTAAGGCCAGGATCCCTTGGGCACCCTGACCAAGTGCCCTATATAGTTACCTGGAAAAATCTAGTGGAGGACCTCCCTCCTCCCCTCATAGATAAAAGCCTTTCTTTCCACAAGACCCACCTCACAGGTTCTGGCCATCAGGAAGAAGGAAGCAAGGGAGTAGAGATACCCTCCTCCTCCATATCCCCCTACCCTGGTCCCCATGACCCTGCCAGGGCCAGCACTGGTCCCGGGATCCTCAGCCCATTTGGGACTGGGACCGTTGTACCCCCCTTTACCAGAAGGAAAAGTGGGAGGAGACCCCCAACTTCCCAGTCCCACCATGGGGACCCAAAGTCTGAGAGCCACCTCCCCTGATACCATGGTGGCTCTCTCACTGAGGGCATATGGGCCTCTAGATAAGGGCACTCAGGCTATGCAGTATTGGCCCTTCTCTTTGGCCGACTTGTACACCTGGAAAGCCCAACCCCCCAACCCCTTTCAGATAACCCCACTGAGACTGTTTTCTTTACTCATCAGCCCACCTGGGATGATATCCAACAACTCATGAGGGTGCTCTTCACAACTAAAGATCGAGAGAGGATAATGCAGGAAGCCAGAACGAATGCCCCCTCAGACATGGGCGCACCGTCGACTGTCCAGGCTGTCACTGACAGCAGGCTTTCCCTGACTAGACCTGACTGGGACTTTAATATGGAAAAAGGTAAGGGGCACCTGAAGGTCCACCACTAGACTCTATTGGCAGGTCTCAAGGGGGCCACATGCTGACCCACAAATTTGATCAAGGTACGTGAGATTAAGCAGGGACCAGATGAGTTGCCCAAAGCCTTTCTAGAGTGCTCATGGAGGCATTCCACCAATATACACCCTATGACCCCAGAAGCAAGGAGCATAAAGCTACTGTGACAATGACTTTTATGGACCAGGCTAGTACAGATATCAGGGAAAAGCTTCAGAGGCTAGAAAGACAGGATAAGCCATTGAGGGATTTAGTGCAGGTTACTGAGAGAGTCTACCATTACAGGGAGACAGAGGAGGAGAAGGAGCAGAGAAATAGAAAGAAAGAAAAGCAACAGGGAAGTAATCTACAGAGAGTCCTGGCTGCAGTAGTTAGGGAAAGCAGAAAAGAAAGACAGAAAAAGACCAGTGTGCATACTGCAAGGAGAGAGGCCACTGGATCCCAGAGTGCCCTAACAAATAGAAGCCGGGAGCAGGAATTCCCAGGCCTTGGGAAAAGCACCCCCAAATGGCAAAGGTGGTAGCCCTGGGTGAAGACAGTGATTAAAGGAGGCAGGGTTCAGACCCCCTTCCCGAACCCAGGGTAACTCTGAGAGTGCAGGGGAAACGCACTCAATTCTTGGTTGGCACAAGGGCTCAACACTCGGTCCTCCAAACCAATGGCCCCATTTCCAAGAAAAGATCTTGGGGTCAAGAAACCACTGGCTTCATTTAGGGTCACCCTAGACTGTCCCTACCCTCTGTTGGAGTGGAGTGAAACATACTCTCCAAAATGGGAGCCCAGATACACTTCCTGCCTGACGGGCCGCAACTAACTGTCCCAAAAGGAGAGACCTCTCTGACTGACCCCCGCCAAAAGCCAAGGCTATCTGGTTTACAGACGAGAGCAGTTTTCTCCATGAAGGTCAGAGATGAGCAGGTGCTGCTGTGGTGGATGGCACAAATGTCATCTGTGCAGAACCTCTACTCCCCCCTCCCCCGCACCTAAACCCCCTGGCACATCGACACAGAAAGTAGAGCTAATTGCCCTCACCAAGGCCTTGGAATTTGGCAAGAAAATTAACATTCACATGGATAGCAGGTATACCTTTGCCACAGCCCATGTCCACAGGGCTATATGCCAAGAGAGAGGACTGCTCACATCAGAGGAAACAAACAGGAAATCTTCGATCCACTGGATGCCCTAATGAAGCTGGCAACTGTATTATTCACTGCCCAGGACATCAGAAGGGAAGAGACTCAGTGGCCCAGGGCAATAACCAGTCAGATAGTGTTGCTCAAGAAGTGGCTATGCAGGAGCCCATCCTGGTTATGAACCTGCAAGAAATACCTGCTGGAAAATGGGACTGGACTAAGGGATGGCTTCAATTAAAATATATGTAAGAAGAAAGGACTCAGATTGCTAGCCACCCTACCAACTATTACCTAGAGAAGGAAGGGCAATGGCATACACAAGAAAGGAAACTATGCTCCCCAGAAAGAAAGCAAAAGACTTACTAGGCCAAATGCACAGATGGACTCATTTAGGGGATAAAAAGCTTGTCCAAGCAGTTAAGGGACCTAAAGTATATATAATAGGACTCAGGTTTTAGGCCAGAAAGATAGTAGAAGAGTGTAAGGTATGCCAGCAAGTGAATGCTTATGCAGCCAAAACAAAAGACCTAGGAGACAACAGCCTGGAGTATATTGAGAGGTCGATTCTACAGAAGTTAAGCCAGGAAAATATGGTTACAAATACCTTCTAGTTTTTGTGGATGTTTTCTCTGGATGGGTTGAGACATTCCCCATCAAGCAGGAAACAGCTACCATGGTAGCCAAGAAGATATTAGAGGAAATTTTCCCAAGGTTTGGAGTGCCCAAGGCAAGTAGATAAGACAATGGTTCTGCTTTTGTCTCTAAGGTATTGGGAATTGGCAGAGATATTGGGGACTAATTGGAAGCTCCATTGTGCTTACCATCCCCAGAGCTCAGTGGAGGTATAGAGAATGAACAGAACCCCAAAAAGAGATCTTAACTAAATTGACCTTGGAGACTGGCTTGGACTGAGTGGTGCCCCTCCTCTTGGCCCTGTTCTGATCTGGGAATACCCCCTACCATTTTAACCTGACCCCTTTTGAGATCTTGTTTGGTACACCAACTCGTTTGGCCGAAACTGTCTGCCTTAAATGCTCCAAGGATGCTAGAGACCCTTCACAGCTTCCAGACTGGTGACTGGATCTATATAAGGAGGCATCCAGCATAGTCACTGGAACCCTGATGAAAGGGCCCCTTCCTGGTGCTGCTAGCCACTCCTACAGTCCTCAAGGTGTACGGTATTTTGTCCTGGGTCCACACTTCCCATGTAAAACTTGCAGATGCCCTGCTCCCCAGAGACCCTCCCTTACTGGAAGGTACAGAAAATGGGCAATCTGCTCAAGCTCAGGATCACTTGACCTTGACCATAACTGCCTGGCAGTACCTTTGGATTTTAGTCCCTTTCCCCATCCTATATGCCTGTCTGCCAAACATGTTATAGTACTCACTGTCTCCCTTCTGTTGGGGTTGAGGGTGGCTGGGACAGCCACCAGGACCTCCACTTTGGTCTTACAAGGGAAGTTTTACAAGGGTCTTACAGTGTGAGGGCAGCCATTGATTTAGATATAGAGAAAATAGAAACTTCCATCAGTCATCTTAAAGAATCATTTACTTCATTATTAGAAGTAGTACTACAGAATAGGAGGGAATTAGACTTAACTCCCTTCAGCAAGGAGGACTATGTGCTGCTTTAGCTGAAGAGTGTTGCTTTTATATAGACCATTCTGGGGTTGTTGAAGATTCAATGGTCAAGGCCAGAGAAGGGTTAGCCAGGAGGAAGTGAGAGAGAACAGAGTCAGGGTTGGTTGAGTCTTAGTTTAACTCCTCCCCTTGGTTAACCACCCTCGTAGCCTGTTGGGAACATCCCTAGCCCTCTGGAACAAAGCCCCATGTGTCTGTCCCGGGGGAGCTGTGGCTCTGGGTGGGACAGGACATGTGGGATGCAGCTGCGCATCTTCCCCCACAGTCCAACGGGCAGGTTGGGGGTCTGTGGGAAGTCTCTGTGGGCCCTGCCCATGGGTGGGGGAGGGGGCCATTCCTGGGGAAGCACTGCAGCTGTCTCCATGGGTTCTCTAGCCCAGGGCACCACAGTCACTGCCCCAAATGAGTTAGCCGGAGCACAGCTGGGGTTCCCGCTGGGACCAGGTCTCGGCTGCTTTGGGCACCTGGCTGACTGCTTAGGCTTGGGTGAATGGGTACCATCTAGGAGCGCTGGGATTCCCACGGCAAGAGTTAGCCATGGCTCATTAATCGAGGGCCAGATCCCTCACTTCCCACTGCGGGTCCTGATGAAGAGACAGTCCATAATTCTAAGGCATTTATTTTCATCGTGTGGAAAGTGGCATGGATGTAACTGTACCTCCCACCTCTCCCAGAGAGGCAGGGCAGATATAGTAACTGAGAAGGGGCGTGGCTAAGCCTCTAGGTGTCTCACTAACATGGGGATGGTTTGGGGCTGTGTGGCCACGCCTCTACTGGGGCTTGATATGTGACCATGGCTGGAGCCAAAAAGCCTCTGGGAGCTTTGGCAAAAATGTTTTCCGGTCCCTTGTGAATTACTCCACTGGGTCTCCCAGAGTTTTCAGCCTGTGCTCAAACAGATGCCAGACTGCCTGCCAGATCACTGCCCCACAATAGCCACCTTGTTAGGACCCCTAATTGTTCTCCTGCTATTGTTGACTTTTGGCCCCTACATTTTGAACCACTTGGTCGCTTTTGTTAAGCAGAGATACAAAGAACTAGATACAGAAGACCAGGAGTATGAGCTATCAGAATACCAGTAATAGCTTCAGGGTTGAAACATGCATTGCTCACTGTGAGGGGCGAGGGAGGTGTCTCTGGTAAGTTAAGAGTTTTACACCCAAATACTGCTGCCAACCTATCTGCTGGTGAGGAACAAAGTCTAAACTCCATTCTTGAAGGGCATGACTCTCTGCAGGGCACCTGGGTCATGACAGATGAAAAGGAAGCAGGAAACACAAACACAGAAGTATGGGATGAGCTTTCACTGAGCAGTGCAGGAAGGAGGCACTGGTCCAGATGCATGGTCTGCAGTGTGTGTGGAGGCAGGGGCATTCCTTTGTCTGTGCAGAGCTGCTGTGCCCCGCCCCCAAGTTTGTTAGATTGGGGAGAAAGAAGAAAACACGAGGGTCAGCTGCAGCAGAAGCAATGGCATTGAAGTGGGCCCTTCTGTGCTACCTTGGGAACAAGTATATTGAGTGCCAACCAAATAAAGAGAATATGGGTTTGAATAACTAGGATTTTAATGTAAAAATTAAGCCATTGCTGAGATGCTGTGATGAAGAAAACACCATAATGAGTAGAATTTCAGGTTCTTACCTGAGCTTCCCAAGTACTGACAGTTTTATAATGATTGCTCCTGAAGCAGGAGCTGAATTTGAAACTGTTCTTGGATCTTTTTTTTTCTAAATTCAATTTTCAAAGAATAAGGTGCTACAATTTTTTAAATTACTGTAGAAAATTACTCTTTTTTATTTTTTTAATCTGTTCCTTGAGGAAAACATTCTATAATGAAAGGTAATGACACTCTGTGATTGCATGAAATAAGAATCTCCTCAATTTGGACAGAGAACCAGTTCAAGACAGAAATCTGTGCAGGAGATTCTTTGCCCCTCCAGATAAATAAAACTACAGCAGAACTGTTCCAGTTGCTTCTGTTGCTTTTGCCCAGATTATTTTAGCAATGGAAACTACCTGGAAATGATTTGTCAGCACACACACATGATTTACTAAACAACCTGGCTCAAAGGGATCCCTATGATTTGAGTTTTGTTATTGCTGTTATGTTGTTTTTAAAGGATTTATTTATTTATTTTATGTATATGAGTACACTGTAGCTGTCTTCAGACACACCAGAAATGGGCATCAGATCCCATCACAGATGGCTGTGAGCCACCATGTGGTTGCTGGGAATTGAACTCAGGACCCCTAGAAGAACAGTCAGTGCTCTTAACCGCTGAGCCATTGGGTCAGAGTTATGTAGACCAGGTTATCTTCCAACTCATGATCACCTTACCTCTGCCTCTCTAGTTCTGGTATTACAGGCATGTCCCAACACACTGATGTATCTGTGATGTAAACTTTTTTCTTTTTTGAGAAAGATTCTCAATTTGTAGTTCAGGTTGGCCTCTAACTCATATCTACCAGCCTCTGCTACCTGAGTGCTGTAATTAAGGGCATGTACCATGAAGCCTAATATATCTGTGATTTTTTAAAACAGGCCTAGCTGTAGAAATTCCAGGATCCTCTTCACAAGGACATACAGGAAGTGTGAATACAAGTGGCAAGGCTCATATGCTCATTAAATAGGCATGTACTTGTACATTAAACTAGACTAGCCAGCACATCTAGTAGCCATTTCTTTTCTTTGGTCTTTTCTTCTCATTTTGATTCAAATGCAGTAATACATATTGCAGAAACATTTCTAAAAACAAGAAATGCTGGTAAAGTAAAATAAGTTTCTCCTCTAATCACTCCTCAAATGGAAGCTAAGCACACTTTCTTCATTAATCCCTCTGTCAATTTCAAATTAATCTGATTATGCTTCTTCCTTTACTTGATCATTCATACATATATCTTCAACTTCTTTTTATTAGTACATTTTAAAATACATTATATATTGTAACTTTGTTCACTTTATTAACTTAGGCATATTGAGGTGTGTCTAAGACAACAAATGAGGTACACCTCCTTATTCTTAGCCCTATTTCATGATCTCGAATTCTGGAATTAAAAAGAATCTATCATTGGCTTATTAAGAAATCTTCCTTTCCTCTAGTTTTGTAAATAATAAAATTGCCACAATAAGTATTATTCAATGAACACATTTCTTTGTAAACATATCCTGTTGAATATATGTCAAAATATAATTGCTTTGTTTTAATTTTGTGTTACTCTTATAATTTATAATTTTAATTAATTACATTTGTAACATAACTTTAATAGCATATAATGCAATTCATACGCATGACAACAATGCACCCAAGTTCCTCACACCCAGACCAATACTTGTTATTATAGGAGGGGAATCATCCAAGGCTGTCAGGTTGGGATCCTGCAGTTTAAGAAAAGACAGATTACCAAGAGTAGAGTGCATACACAGGTACACGTACAAGGGAACCATTAGCCAGGAGTCACTTAGAGAGGGTTGTGCAACATCTCAGCAAAAACAAAACAAAACAAACCAAAAAACAAAAATGTTTTGATAATGCCATGATAAAAGAAGAGGGTTGAGTTTCTAGGGCTAGGGATGAAGATAAATATTTGGGCCAAGCAAATGGCAGATAGAGCCTGCTTAGTACATTTTACTGCACAGTTTGCTCAGGTGCCTGAGAAAGGTCTTGGGTTGTCTCCAGCAATCACCTTCTGTCCTTCCTGGTAGAACACAGAAGAACACCTTGCCAAGTTCATGTCCTGCTTTTAGGCATGTAATGTCCTTAAGACTGCTTTTCCACTTTGCTTATAATCATCTTGATGCCACAGAGCCATATTTGAGGTGACATATTGTGTTACTCTTCCATATTATTCAAAGTTTAATTTTTAAATATAATACTGGTTTAAGATGATAACTCATTTCCATTTTTATTTCCCAGATGCCTGAGAGGGTTCATTGGCCTTACTGAGATTCAGAATATGTACAGAACATTATGCCAAGTATAATACCTCCTTGGCATACTGACCATTTTGAGCTAAGGGAGATGGAACGCTGTATTGAAGTGATGTTTTTGTTTCTTAAACAACTCAGTTGTGATTTTCTGGAAGCTGTCTTGTGAGAGGGAATGTGATGTTTTTCTGAAAACAGATACTTGAGAGGGTATGGGATATTTAGAAAGAATATAAATGGAACCCCAGACAGACAGTGAGAGGACACTCTTGCATTGCTATGCCATGCAACACTTTGTAGAGAGAAATGCACCAAAGAACTTCTCATGGTATTATGGCTGATTCTGGCGTCTTCCACTGACTTGTGCTGCTTTGGTGGAGCCTTGCTGCTTCTGTTGGATTGTTCTGAAACTACTGATTCGTGTTTGGTGTTTACTATTGAATTGACTGCTGGTATCTTGAGAACGACGAGTAGAACTACCCCAAGGAACTACTTCTAAACAGATCCACAACCTTCTTTTTCCCCTACCTCTGGTTGGTGAGTTAGAAGAGAGGTTGAAGCATTTAAGAACCCTAAAGAAAATTGGGTTTGAAGAAGCTAAGCCTACACTGTACATCTATTTACTCAGAAGTGGTACGTAGAATCTAGGACTCCTCTCCTGCAAAAGTAGGGCATAGAAATCAGAAATCTCCTTCCCCAAACAAAGCCACACTACCTAGCAGGTCACTTTCCAGCGTTCACCCTTCTCTGCTGAGAATCCTCAGGGGATGGAGCACTGGGAGAAGGGATGCTCTAGAGAGACAGGAAAGAACCTGTGTGAACACACCTGCACTCCTCTGTTTATGGCCAGTAGATTGCAACCCACTTTACCCAGCAATATTTCTCCAAAACCCCCACTCATGTCACCCGTCTTCACAGAAAAAATACATTTCCTCCCAAGTCTTTGGGTCATTGTTTAAGACTCACATGTCACATAAGGCTTTGCTTAGATATATTTATTTGGTCTGTCTTGTGTTGTGAGGACATAAGCCATGGAAATTCTGATGAACAAGGAAAGGGCACACTTTTTCTTCCCTTGCAAATATTTTCTCTTTTCTGTGGCCTGCCTGTTGATGTCCTTTGCTTATTTCTCATGAGTGTGCACATGGGACAGAAACTTTTTGAAATACAATCCTTTCTGATGCAGACTACAGGCATTTCATCCTGCCTATTTCTTTGTCTGTCTCCTGATTTATTTTAATATTTTTCTTTGTAATACTGAAGCCTCTAATTTTTAGGTAAAGAAATTCTTTCTTGAATCATATATGACATAATTTCTTTCTTGAATCATATATGACATCATTTCTTTGTCAAATCATATATGCCATCATTTCTTTCTTCAATCATATATGAAATTATTTCTCTTGCTTAATAAGTTTAGCTCCACTCCAAAGATCTTCCATTCTGTAATTTTTTCAAGACTGGTTTCCCTCAATGTCTAGTCTTCAACTACATATTTCAGAATCACTTTCTGTATACTCTGCACACTGATCTAGCTGCTAAATCTCCCTGGATTGCTTAGAGGTGGTGGAGGTGATCATTATTATTGTTGGTCTGGGGTTTTATTTTACTTTGGTTTTGCAGTTTTGATTTGTTGTGCCAAAGGGGAAATGAATCTGAGAATTATAAGCAAGGTCACCTTCCCTTTTCCAAAGGTCTAGAGAGAGGAAAGCACAGAAATCAGGGCCAGCAAACCCACAGCAGGGGAGCTCTGTTATTTGTCACATCCTGAACATATACCTACAGATACACTTTAATCTATCCAAGCACAGGCTGCATATAGCTACAGATATTCATTAAACTATCACTGCACAGGCTGCCACATACCTACAGATATTCATTAAGCTATCCAGGCACAGGCTGGGGAGTAGACTCCATGGGTAAAGTGCTTGCCATGAAAGCATAACGACCTGCGCTTAAGTTCCAGAAGCCATATAAGGAGCAGCTGTAGTAGGATGAACTTGTACTCCAGGGAGGAGGAGACAGACAGATCTCTAGGGCTCACTTGACAGCCAGTCTACTTGGTGAGTTCTGGGTCAATAGGGAATATTGTCTCAAAAAATAGGGGGAAATCTCCTGAGAAAGAGCACCTGAGGTTGCCCTCTGAGCTTCACATTGTATGAGCATCCCTGTACATACATCTGCACCCACATGAACATGCACATACATTCACACAAATTATAGCAACACCATATACCATGACCATGGCCTTGAACTACATCTGTATAAAGCAGCTATCATAGATTTTAGTCCTCATAGATATTCCCAGCCATATCTCTCATACAGTGCATTTTCTAGAACCGTGTCACTCTCTCACCCAGAAGTGAAGGCTGCTTCCTCTTTTCCAGAGTCTGGGAAGATTTGTGGCTCATTCATAAACAACTGGATGATCCAGCTGTGCTTCTGTTGGCCTCTAAAACTTAAGCTTGAAACAATATGATGCAGTGTCAACCTTATTGGCCTTGAGGTTTTCAACTGTTATAAGAGCAGTTCTGTTACCCCAAGACCATCAAACTATAGGGAAGGCTAAAGGAACCTTATATATATACACATGCACACACACACCACAAGCATACACCATACATGTATGTATATATACAGTATTACACACAAATGTGCACGTATGTGTAGGTATAGGTGTGGGTATGCACTATCTTAGCAGAGGACCCAAAGTCAGTTCCCAATATCCACATTGGGTGGCTCACAAGCACATATAATGCCAGATGTAGGGGATCCTGCACCTCTGGTCTCCTCATGTACCTGGACTCACACACACACACACACACACACACACACACACACACACACACAATTTTTAAATGATAAAAATAAATCTTTAATGATGGGCATGCTGAGAGACACTTTTAATCCCTGCACTAGGAGACAAAACCCAGTAGATTTCTGTAAGTTTAATCCAGCTTGGTCTACATAGCAAGTTCCAAGACAGACAGAGCTAGAGAGTAAGGCCCTGTCCAAGAAAAAAGAGACAGAGAGACAGGCAGGAGTTTAATACTTTCTTCAAACCACCCAATAGTTCTTTCTCTTCAGTCTGATGCTGTCTTTGTTACGGAAAGTGACTCTATGTACACCATATTCTCTCTTGCATATTGTTTTTTTGAACCAAAGCACAAGAACACTGAGGGCGGAAAGATCTAGAACTGAGAGCTAGGGCAGCACAAACAACCTGCTTCTTGTCTTCTAGTCCTTCTTAGTCCCTCACCTGATTTAACCAGGAGAAACTCTCTGTAGCAGGTGCCTAGGAGTCACCAGTGTGATGTAAGCCCTTACAGGTGTGCAGTGGT
>JADRCH010000256.1:966647-992870 GCA_019843965.1 Rhynchomys soricoides
TGTAAGACCCCACCTGTAAGACCCCACCTGTAAGACCCCACCTGTAAGACCCCACCTGTAAGACCCCACCTGTAAGACCCCACCTGTAAGACCCCACCTGTAAGACCCCTGTCCTCAAAACTTTAGCTACTCTTTTTCATCAATTCCTCCTTTTACAAGTATGAGTTACCCATACTGAAGACAATCAGGGCCAAATACACAAACAGGATATTCTGAGACTCTGCTAGAATATAAACTGGTCCAAACTCTAAAGCAAGGTCAAAGGAAGTTGTTATAATGAGTATTTATGGCTCAGAAATTCCTTTTGTGCTGTCCTAAGTTAAGATGATGGACTTTTGAAAGCAATTTCAACATACTACTATGTAGAAATAAATAGAACAAATTTCTTAGCGGTCACAAAACATAGTAGTCACAACAACACTTAAATGTTGCATTGTTGCTGGGGACACTGTTGTTCCCCCTCAAAGTATTTAGTCTCATTAAGAAGAGACTTTAGAGGGACTGGATAGAAGGCTCAGTAGTTAAGAGCATTTGCTGTTCTTGCAGAAGACCTGGATTTGGTGACCAGCACCCACATCTGGAAGTCCACAAGTGCCAGTAACCCCAGTTCTAGAGGATAAGCCCTCTTCTGGCCTTCACACCTGTGTGCATGTGATATGTATATGTACACTTGAATATACACATGCATACACACAAGATAATTTTAAATCTTTATAAAGAAGATAATTTAGAAACAGGTTCAGAACAAAGTTCAAGGACAATTGATTAGGGTTTAAGGGGAAAACATCAGGGCAGGCAAACTGTAAATCATGACATCTATCCAGAGAAGGAATACTGAGAACAGAAAACTATGGCATTTGGAAGCAGTCATATGGTGTGAGCAAATAGAGGGTAGCTTAGGAGAAAGAGTGAGAAAGCACACAGCATCCAGGGAAGTACGCCCAGGTCCTGGCCAGTATACAACCCCAAAGAATACAGAAAGAAAACAAAAAGTTATTTTCTGAGTTACTAAAAGAAGTGGACAGACTACAGGGCTACACGACAGAGATTTTTGTATGTGTCTATAAAGAAAGATTTCGGATCCTGTGCCACAATGCTACATACCCAAATACTGCCAGGAAAGCTGGTCTCCCAGGAGTGCAGACACACCTGTGAGCACAAGTAAAACCATATTTCTATTCAAATTCCTGGCCAAAAAGGGATCTGCCCAGAGCCATCAGGACACAGGAAACAAGGAACAGCCTGGGACAGAATCCTACTGGTTTCTGTCTGCACCAAGAACTGACCCTGTGCCACTTCTCCATACCCAAATTTTTCCCAAAGAAAATTGGTCTCCCAAGAGTACTGCAGGAGGGACAGGCTTGCAGGAGGGACAAGCCACAGTCAGAGACAGCAAGATCAACTCACAACAGAGATAACCAGACGTCAAGAAGCACTGGCAAGAACATAAACAACAGAAACCAAGGCTACTTGGTTTCATCAGAATCCAGTTGTCCCACCACAGCAAGCCCTGGATACTCCAACACACCAGAAAAGAAAGGCTCTTATTTAAAATGACATCTCACAATGACGATAGAGGACTTTAAGAAGGACATAAATAACTCCCTTAAAGAAATACAGGAGAACACAGCCAAACAGGTGAAGGAATTGAACAAAATTATCTAGGATCTAAAAATAAAAAGAGAAACAATTTAAAAAATCACAAAGGGAGACAATCTTGTAGATCAAAAACCTAGGAAAGAGATCAGGAGTCATAGATGCAAGCCTCACCAACAGAATACAAGAGATAAAAGAGAGAATCTCAGGTGCAGAAGGTACCATAGAAAACATTGACACAATAGTCAAAGAAAATGGAAAAAGGCAAAAACTTCCTGACACAAAACATCCAGAAAATCCAGGACACAATGAGAAGACCAAACCTAAGGAAAATAGGTATAAATGAGAGTAAAGATTCCCAACTTAAAGGGCCAGTAAATATCTTCAACAAAATTATAAAGGAAAACTTCCCTAGCCTAAATAAAGAGATGGCTATGAACATACAAGAAGCCTACAGAACTCCAAATAGATTGGACCAGAGAAGAAATTCCCCTGTCACATAATAGTCAAAACATCAAATGCACAAAACAAAGAGTATTAAAAGCAGTAAGGGAAAAAGGTCAAGTAACATATAAAGGCAGACCTATCAGAATTACACCTGACTTCTCACCAGAGACTATGAAAGCTAGAAGACCCTGGGCAGATCTCATGCAGACCCTAAGAGAACACAAATACCAACCCAGACTACTATATCCAGCAAAAGTCTCAATTACAATAGATGGAGAAACCAAGATATTCCATAACAAAACCAAATTTACACAATATCTTTCCAAAATCCAGCCTACAAAGGATAATAGAAAGAAAACTTCAACACATGGAGGGAAACCACAATCTAGAAAAAGCAAGAAAATAATCTTCTTTCAACAAACCCAGAAGAAGATAGCCACACAAACATAAAAATAACATCAAAAATAACAGGAAGCAACAATCACTATTCCTTAATATTTCTTAACATCAGTGAACTCAATTCCCTAATAAAGAGATATAGACTAACAGACTGGATACATAAACAGGATCCAGCATGTTGCTGCATACAGGAAATGCACCTCAGTGTAAAAGGGAGACATTACCTCAGAGTAAAGGGCTGGAAAACAATTTTCCAAGCAAATGGTTCCAAGAAACAAGCTGGAGTAGTCATTCTAATATCGGATAAAATCAACTTTCAACCAAAAGTTATCAAAAAGGATAAAGAAGGACATTTCATACTCATCAAAGGAAAAATCTACAAAAATTAACTCTCAATTCTGAACATTTATGCTTCAAATGCAAGGATACCTACATTCATAACAAATTTTGTTAAAGCTCAAATCATATATTGCACCTCACACAATAATAGTAGGAGACTTCAACACCCCACTCTCATCAATGGACAGATCATGGAAACACAAACTAAACAGAGACACAGTGAAACTAACAGAAGTTATGGACCAAATGGATTTAACAGATATATATAGAACATTTCATCCTAAAACAAAAGAATATACCTTCTTTTCAGAACCTCATGGTACCTTCTCCAAAACTGACCATATAATCAGTCATAAAACAGATCTCAAAAGATATAAGAAAATTGAAATAATCCCATGCCTCCTATCCCATCACCATGGACTAAAGCTGGTCTTCAATAGTAACAAAAACAACAGAAAGCCCACATATACACGGAAGCTGAATAATGCTCTATTCAATGATAACTTGGTCAAGGAAAAAATAAAGAAAGAAATTAAAGACTTTTTAGAATTTAATGAAAATGAAAGTTCAACATAACCAAACTTACGGGACGCAATGAAAGCAGTGTTAAGAGGAAAACTCATAGCTCTAAATGCCCCCAAAAACAGACTGGAAAGAGTATACAGCTCTTTCCAGTGTGCAGCTTAGCAGCACACCTGAAAGCTCTAGATCAAAAAGAAGCAAATACACCCAAGAAAAGTAGATGGCAAGAAATAATCAAACTCAGGGCTGAAATCAACCAAGTAGAAACAAAAAGAACTATACAATAAATCAACAAAACCAGGAGCTGATTCTTTTTTTTAACTTTTTTTGATACTTTATTTACATTTCAAATGTTTCCCCCTTTCTAGATCTCCCCTTTGGGACCCCTCTATCCCTTCCCACCTCCCCCTGCCTCTATGAGGGTATTCCTCCACCCACCTATCCACCCACTCTTGTCTTCCCTCCTTGGCATTCCCCTATACTGGGGCATCTAACACTCTTAGGCCCAAGGGCCTCTCCTCCCCCTGATGGCTAACAAGACTCTCCTCTGCCACATATGTGGCCAGGACCATGGGTCCCTCCATGTGTATTCTTTGGTTGGTAACCAGTCTCTGGGAGCATTGGGAGATCAGGCCAGTTGACACTTTTGTTCCCTCCATGGGGCTGAAAACTCCCTCAGCCAGGAGTTAGTTCTTTGAGAAAAATCAACAAGATAGATAAACCCTTAGCCAGACTAAGCAGAGGGCACAGAGACAGTATCTAAATTAATAAAATCAGAAATGAAAAGGGAGATATAACAACAGTTTCTGAGGAAATTCAAAAAATCATCAGATCCTACTACAAAAGCCTATACTCAACAGAACTGGAAAATCTGGATGAAATGGTCAATTTTCTAGACAAACACCAAGTACCAAACTTAAATCAGGATCAGATAAACCATCTAAACAGTCTCATAACCCTTAAAGAAATAGAAGAGTCATTAAAGGTCTCCCAACCAAAAAAAAGCCCAGGACCAGATGGGTTTAGTGCAGAATTCTATCAGACCTTCAAAGAAGACCTAATACCAATACTCTTCAAACTATTCCACAAAATAGAAACAGAAGGAATACTAACCAATTCATTCTACAAAGCCACAGTTATGCTGATACCAAAACCACACAAAGACCCAACAAAGAAAGAGAACTTCAGATCAATTTCCCTTATGAATATCAATGCAAAAATACTCAATAAAATTCTCGCAAACTGAATCCAAGAAAACATCAAAATGATCCTTCACCAGGATCAAGTAGGCTTCATCCCAGGGGTACAGGGATGATTCAACATATAGAAATCCATCAATGTATTCTACTACATAAACAAACTCAAAGGAAAAAAAACACATGATCATTTCATTAAATGCTGAAAAAGCATTTGACAAAATTCAACACCCTTTCATGTTAAAAGTCTTGGAAAGATCAGGAATTCAAGGCCCATACCTAAACATAATAAAAGCAATATACAGCAAACCAGTAGCCATCATCAAACTAAATGGAGAGAAACTTGAAACAATTCCACTAAAATCAGGGACTAGACAAGACTGCCCTCTCTCACCCTATCTATTCAACATAGTACTTGAAGTTCTAGCTAGAGCAATTAGACAACAAAAGGAGATCAAAGGGATACAAATTGGAAAGGAAGAAGTTAAAATATCATTATTTGCACATGATATGATAGTATACTTAAGTGACCCCAAAAATTCTACCAGAGAACTCCTACAGCTGATAAACAACTTCAGCAAAGTGGCCAGATATAAAATTAACTCAAACAAATCTGTAGCCTTCCTATACTCAAAGGATAAACAGGCTGAGAAAGAAATTAGGCAAATGACACCCTTCCCAATAATCACAAACAATATAAAATATCTTGGTGTGACTCTAACCAAACAAGTGAAAGATCTATATGACAAGAATTTCAAGTCTCTGAAGAAAGAAATTGAAGAAGACCTCAGAAGATGGAAAGATCTCCCATGCTTGTGGCTTGGCAGGATTAATATAGTAAAAATGGCCATCTTGCCAAAAACAATCTACAGATTCAACACAATCCCCATCAAAATTCCAACCTAATTCTTCATAGAGTTAGAAAAAGCAATTCTCAAATTTATTTGGAATAGCAAAAAACCCAGGATAGTGAAAACTATTCTCAACAATAAAAGAACTTCTGGGAGAATCAGCCTCCCTGACCTCAAGCTGTACTACAGAGCAATAGTAATAAAAACTGCATGGTATTGGTACCGTAACAGGTAGGTAGATGAATGGAATAGAATTGAAGACCCAGAAATGAACCCACACACCTATGGTCATTTGATCTTTGACAAAGGAGCTAAATCCATCCAGTGGGAAAAAAACAACATCTTCAACAAATGATGCTGGTTCGACCGATGGTCTACATGTAGAAGAATGCAAATTGATCCACTCTTATTTCCTTGTACAAAACTCAAATCCAAGTGGATCAAGGACCTCCACATAAAACTAGATACACTGAATCTAACAGAAGAGAAAGTGGGGAAAAGTTTCGAACACATGGGCACATGGGGAAATTTCCTGAACAGAACACCAATGGCTTAGGCTCTAAAATCAAGAATCGACAAATGGGACCTCATAAAATTCCAAAGCTTCTGTAAGGCAAAGGACACTGTCAATAGAACAAAACAGCAATCAATAGATTGGAAAAAGATCCAACATCTGATAGAAGACTAATATCCAATATATACAAAGAACTCAAGAAGTTAGACTCCAGAAAACCAAAAAAATTCTATTAAAAAATAGAGAATTCTCAACTGAGGAAACTCGAATGGACAAAAGCACCTAAAGAAACATTCAACATCCTTAGTCATCAGGGAAATGCAAATCAAAACAACCCTGAGATTCCATCTCACACCAGTCTGAATGGCTAAGATCAAACACTCAGGTGACAGCAGATGCTGGTAATGATGTGGAGAAAGAGGAACACTCCTCCATTGCTGGTGGGATTGCAAGTTGGTACAACCACTCTGGAAATCAGTCTGGTGGTTCCTCAGAAAGTTGAACTCAACTATACCACTCCTGGACATATGCCCAGAAGATGCTCCAACATGTAAGAAGGACACATGCTCCACTATGTTCATAGCAGTCTTATTTATAATAGCCAGAAGCTGGAAACAACCCAGATGTCCCTCAACAGAGGAATGGATACAGAAAAGGTGGTACATTTACACAGTGGAATACTACTCAGCTATTAAAAACAATGACTTCATGAAATTCGCAAGCAAGTGGATAGAACTTGAAAATATCATCCTGAGTAAGGTAACGCAGTCATAAAAGAACAAACTCGGTATGTACTTATGTACTCACTGATAAGTGGATATTAGCCCTAAAGGTCAGAATACCCAAGATTCAATTCACAGACCATATGAAGCCCAAGAAGAAGGAAGACCAAAATGTGGATGCTTCAGTGCTTCTTAGAAAGGTGAACAACTTAGAAATACTCATAGGAGGAACAGACTGTGGAGCAGAGACTGAAGGAAAGACCATCCAGGTGGATGGATCTCCACCTGGAGATCCATCCCATATACAACCACCAAACCTGGATGCTATTGTGGATGCTGGGAAGTGCTTGCTGACAGCAGCCTGATACTGCTGTCTCCTGAGAGGCTGTGCTAGAGCCTGACAAATATAGAGGTGGATGGTTGCAGTCAACCATTGGACCTCCATGGGGGTCCTGGATGGAAGAGTTGGAGAGGGACTAAAGGAGCTGAGGGGATTTGCAGCCTCATGGAGGGAACAATAGTGTCAACTGGCCAGATCCCCCGGAGCTGGACCACCAACCAAAGAATACACATGGAGGGATCCATGGTGCTGGCCACATATGTGGCAGAGGATGGCCTTGTTGAACATCAGTGGAAGGAGAGGCCCTTGGGCCTGAGAGTGTTAAATGCCCCAATGTAGAGAAATGCCAGGGAAGGAAGACAGGAGTGGGTAGGTGAGCACCCTCATAGATGCAGGGGGAAGTGGGATGGGATAAGGGGTTTCCAAAGGGGAGACCTGGAATGGGGAAAACAAATGTAAATAAAGAAAATATACAATAAAAAAAAGCAAATGGAGAAAGCTTTCTGGGAAGGGAAAGAACACCCCCTCCCACCCCCTTGCCATGGCTTTAGACGAACCAGCCTTTCTGAGAGGCTGTGGCTTAACCAGGCAGTTGACGGATCCAACTGGATTAACTTTTAGGAAAAGGAGACAATGGCATATAAAGTTCTGATCTTTGGAGCAGATAAGAATGTTGTGTCTTCACCCAGAACCGGAGGTAAATTCCATTCTTTTGACAAAGAAATAGCTTTCCCTTAACTAATCTCAATGGAGTACCCAGATACCCTCAGTGGTCTCCAAGACTATTCTAGCATTATGTGGTGTTTGGCACATAGCACAGTCAGTAGAGTGCTTGGAATATGAGCATAAAGGTCTGAATTGATCCCCAGAACCTATGTAAAAAAAAAAAAATCAAAGAGCAAAAAGCAAAAAGCAAAACCAAAATCAGGAAGAGTAACCAGTGCTGGTAATCCTGGCACTAAATTTACAAGTTACAGCTAGAACCCGTGGGCTCACTGGGCAGCCATCTATTCTTGGTAGCTTCATGAAAGACCCTATCTAGAAAGAAAGAAACAAACAAACAAACAAACAAACAGCCTGAGAAGCCACATGCAACGTTGACCTCTGGCTTCCACACACAAATTACAGCACACAAATGCATACATGCCCCCCCACACACACACAAATATAAGCAATTGTATGTAACATATCTAGTGATAGAGTATAAATTACAAAATGTTAAAAGAAAAAGCTGTGCAAACTGTCATAATGAAAGTCACTATTTTATATGCTGACTAGAAACTACTTTTGAAAGGTAGGAAACAATGAATGTGTATCAAGAGTTTAATTTAGCTCATTAATTAATGACATAATAGCAAGATGATTAAACTGGTCCAAAGAGCATTTGAGAAGCTAGGCATTGACAGATAATTTAGTAAGTGAATGTTAGGATGAGATTACTGGGAGAGAAGCAAAATTGGTTAATGTCCAAAAAGGCAATGGACCACAACCTTTCAGATTATCAACAGAGAGAGAGAGAGAGCGTGCGCGCACACTAACTTTCTGCATAAGTATTGCCAGTGTCTTGACACATATCTAAAGTGGAAACTTAAGGGTTCTTTGGGTAGTCAGTTGTGTTGGATGGTATTTTGCTGGGGCAAACACATCAAGGAATGTTTCCCTGAAGTGGACACAGGTGAAAGGCTAATACAGTCTGGTGAAGGAAGATTTCACTGAAGCAGACACAGGAGAAAGGATGTTCTGCTAAAGCAAGCACATAAAAGGATACATGATGAGGGATTCTTTGCTAATGATGCACATGCATTGGTCTACCTTACATTGCATAGTTGAGATGCATTTGTCAGGACTCCATAGAAAGAAATGCACCAAAATCTTCTGGTGGTATGCTGCAATTTCTTGTGGCTTTTGTGGCTCTGGCTGATTGGCAGAGTGATGACAGCTGAGACAGATGCACTTGCTGAGGCAAGACCCAAGGAGGACGTGTGATGTTTGGAGTCTATAAAAAGGACTGCACAGATAGTGATGGAGACTGAGCTTGGCTTGCTTATAGAGCTAACTGTGCAATGCTTGTTGGTCTTGTGTGTCTTCGCTGATCTTCCCTTCCCTGAGAGAGGCACAACCAAGAATTTCTCCTAGCATTCCTCCTGGTCCCTCCTGCTGACTCAAGCTGAGGCTGAGACCTAGCTGTCTGTGCTAGGTAGTGTCACTGTTGCTGATTCCTGTTTGCTATCCCACCTCTACTAAACTGGACTGCTGGTGTAACCACAAAGTGTTTGAGTGGATCAAGCTGCCACTGCTAACCTGTGAACTGGAACTGAACTGCCAATTTCCAGACAAAGTTGCACAAATCTCTCCGTTAACTTTTCTGTGCCAACAGAGTTCTAAAATTGTCCAGGTCACAGAAAAAATGATGTTGCAATGTCTTTGAAAGATGCCTGTCTCTTTTACCCATTTCTAAGATTCAAACAATTATTCCAAATGATGAATTAACACGAGCTTAGACAGTGTCTACAGCAATCATTGATCATCACCAATACCACCTTGCTGCATCTTGAGATTTTTTGTTTATTAATTAAAAGCCATTTGCTCATGGAAGGAATGGAGACAAAATGAGTGAAGGAGAAGTTGATGATTTTCCTGTTTGCGTTTGTTTTTTGCTTTGTTTTTGAGACAAGGTCTCATGCATCCTATCTTGGCCACCAAATTACTATGTAACAAAGAGTTGAACTCTGGATCCTCCTGCCTTCCCTCCTAATTGCTGAGATTACATATACGCATTTGCCAGTGTATCCGGTTTTATGTGGTGCTAGGACCAAACCGAGGGTTTCAGGCCTCAAAAACAGTCTACCAACTGAGCCATGGCCCTAGCCATTTTCTAATGCAGTCACAAAGCAATCACAGACCAGAGGCCTTTCTTACAGAGGTCTCAGAAACATTTTTGAAGAAATGTTTCCCTTCTCTTTGTTTCTAGAACATTATGGGCTTGGAGACAGGAATGACAACCTTTGAAATATCTTCAGCACTTGAGCCAAGACTGGGGCTTGTGAGCTGGTGAGCTGGAGGTGGCGGGGGCGGGGCTGGGGGCGGGGCCTGAGGCGTGCTGCTGAGTTTGAGGCAGCGGAAGCCGGAGCTCTTAGACTGCCTATTGTGAGCAGCAAAACAAAATGTATTTGAAAGGAGCTCAAAGGGGAGTGCTGAGTAAGTTTTTCCAGAGCAGAAACTAAATGGAAATTAATTGTCTGAGGCTCATTATTACCCTCTTAGCCTGTCCCTTCACTTCCTTTCTTTAACGGTTTGTCCAATTATGTTGTTTTAATAAATTTACAGCATATTACAACAGTTCTCATGGCTTCTTTCGCAACCCTCAATCCCCCCAACTCCGTTTTCTCAAAAGATCTTAGATTCTCCAGCTCTGGCTATTTTGCTGCAATAATTTCAAGAACCCTTGTGGTTTGGCAAGGCTCCTTTGTGTTTCAGGGTCTTTCCAAGGGATTATAAGCTTAAAATTTGTGTTTTCCAATTTCCATTATCAACATCAATTGCAAGAAATAATCCTCAAGGAAGGTTGGCTAAATGTTAACAGGCTATTTACCCCAATTGTTCTACATACTTTAGCAAAATAGACTGCTAGGATCTAATTAGAGTTTTGGACCTCCTCCCTAGAAGAAAATGCACATTTGCTCATATGTACAACATGGTGCAATCTAGCTTGGTTACTGAGACACTAAGATCCTTGATGGGCTGACTGAAGTTATATAAAGAGCTACTGTTTTGGTCTTGTTTGCTTAACCTTTTATTGCAGAGAATTTCAAATACACCTAAGA
The DNA here is from genome assembly GCA_019843965.1 of Rhynchomys soricoides. Taxonomy (NCBI): domain Eukaryota; kingdom Metazoa; phylum Chordata; class Mammalia; order Rodentia; family Muridae; genus Rhynchomys; species Rhynchomys soricoides. Next base: position 977,398 of record JADRCH010000256.1, read on the forward strand.
ATAAACAGAAGGTTCTGACAAGCTATCGTATGCAAGTCATCTGGGGTCACTGGTCACATGTCAGTTGTGTGTTCTTTCTAGCACTATTGAATCTGTGCTTAAACCAAGTTCAATAAATAATCATGAATCTGATACACATGAGATGTGTGCATGTATATCTGTGTACGTTTTATATCAGATCTGTGTATCTACAAACGTATTCATATATAGGCATGTGTATATGTTATTAGACCGCTAGGCAGCTTTCACCAAATATTACTTAAGAACTACTACAATATTGCAATCCCTTGATAGTCAAAGTAGCCCCTAGAAAACCCCTTTTATGTTCTTTCTCTTATATGTATGTTGAGGATATTGCATGCTTCAGGCCATTTCACTCCTCCCAGGTTCTCTACTGGGGCCACCTGCATGTCTAACCTATTTCTCTGGGACTATTCCATGAACTACTTGGTCTTTATTAGTGAAGCTTCCTGCGGATAGTTTAAGTAACTGTTACAATTGTTGCATTTCTTTGTCTTTATACTTACATGCATTTCTGGCCCACAAGCACACGAGTTGATTTGGGGCTGGACTCTGGCCAGCTCCAGCACGGTCAGCAGGGCTCTGGCAGGCCTTGCCCTTCTCCTCAACCCCCTCTATCATGGTAACAAACCCTTAGATTGCACTCCTAAAGCTCACTCTTCCCTTATTTGGCCACTTCCTCCTCCTGAGGCTGACTACCAAGGTCCAGCTATCAAAGCATTGAAGTTCAGAAATCAAAAGCCCCCTTTGGCTCACCTAAATAGCATGCCCAATTAAACTTAAACACCTCGTCCTAACATGAGGTTTCCCCTTTATCTTTATAAGCCACTGTTTCCCTGTCTATCCAGAGATCATCCTTTGTCCCCCTCTGGGACAAATACCCCTTCCTCCTCGGATTGTTCCCTTTGCCTTCTCCCTCATCCTCTGTCTTTGACTCTTATCCCTGCCCTTCCATCCCTATGGGGCTAAGAAATCTCCTTTGTGGTGAGAACTTGGTCTTGGGGTCCTGAGCTGATACCAATTCCTTTCGATTAACATATATCCTGTTACCTCACTGAACGTTTGACCTAATTCCTGGAATTTGCCTTTTGTGTCTTCTGTGTCATCTCTACATAACTGTGTGTGACGAGGTATGAAGAGATCATCCAAACATGCTGCTTCTTCCTTCCTAACCTGTCTTTCCATAACTCAGTTTCGCCTCTTATACCATCAAGCAGAAACTTCAGAGTGCTCTTAAAGGAGCTCCATGAAGGGAAGAGAGAACTAGTGCCCGCAGGTTATCCTCTGACCTCTATGTGTGCGTACTGCCGCAAGCACATGTGCACACATGCATGCATGAAATAAATGAATATTTAAAACTAAAAAAAAATTCCTCTGTTTGCTTCTAGATGTTTATATTTACATTTTAACATGAATGTCCAGGTCTCATGGTTCAGGCCTCTAAACCTAGCTAGTCATGAGTCTAAAGCCTGAGGATTATAGGTTCTGCCTAGACTACAGAAGGAGCTCAAGACAAGCCTGAGTATCATAGCAAGATCCTACGTTAACATCAAAATGGGAGTGGGTGCAACTATAGCCATGATAGAGCACTGGCCTAGCATGTGGAAGACTTCTGGTTCTATCTCCCAGTGCAGAGATGGATGGATGAAAGTTTTCAGAATTCTTCTCTCTCCTATCTTTCTTTAACTTCTCCATTCTGCTTCTTTTCCTATTAAAAAACAGAAATAAAGGAAGAAAAGACAACCAATTACATTTCTATCTTAGTCTTAGCTGATAAACAGTCACGGACATAGAGATTTAAACAATAAACATTTCTCGTGGCTCTGGCAATTGAGTTCAGGACGCCAACAGGCTTGAGCTCTTGGTGAGGACCGTCACTCTCCTGTCTGCAAGAGAATAAGAAACTGTATTTTGTGGTGCAAAAGGCTCAGGCAGAAGGACTGTTATGGTTTAAGGTCAGCCTGGACTCCATAGTGAGTTCCAGGCTGGCTTGTCTCAAAGCAGAGGTTGGGGGAAAGTCTGGGACCCATTGCATGAGGAGAGGGCTCACGTTACCTTACCCTCATACACTCCAGAGATCCTGCCTGCTTTATCATCATCACACTGGGGCTCTCCAGTGTGCACGGGGGATGCGTTTTGGAGGGACTCAGACCTTCAGTCTATAGCCGCCCGAGTACCTGACTCTCCTGTCCATAATCAAAGTCCACAAAATGGCAACATTTCTCACCACATCTGTAACCTTGTCTCCAGGATAATTATCCACCCACTCCACCAAAGGGATCTCAGCAATGCTGCTAAACCCCAGCAGGTCTCAGATGGCACCTGCTTGTCCTTCCAGACTGTGGCATCCCATAGTATAACTACTCCCCTCTCAGTATACCCTGGCTTCTTTCAGCTTTGCCAGTTCTACCCTTTAGACTGTCATCCTTCCTTGACCTGTGCCTACTTCTAAAGGACTTATCACCAATTATTATAAATTAATAATTGTTCTGTCCATCCTCTGTTAGGGCTTAGCACAGTGGAGGAATTTAACATACATTTGTTGAATAGATATTCTAAGGTATAATGCTTTTAGTAGCAGTCGTATATCCTTGGGTCTCCTTGCTCACAGTTGTTCTATCCCTTCAAAACCACTAGTGCAATTACACATAAAATCTGAACAAAAATGATCTCTGAGCAATTCAAAATGTAATGGTTCCTATATATAACAGAACAAGACCCAAAATCCTAGAGCTAAAAATCTCTACATGCCAGCCAATAAACATTTTTAAAATATGTTTACCATTCTTAACCGCCAGAAAAATGCAAATTAAAAATACCCTGAGATTCTATCTCACCATCAGAATGGCTGCCGCAAAGAAAGCAAATGTGAGGAGAGAGGAATTCATATTCACCTTTGCTGAGAAAAAGATGTGGTGCAGCAGTTGATAGTGCAGTAATACAGAGATTGGAGGATTCTCAAAAATGTAAAAATAGAACTAACAGATAAGCCACCCAGACTACTCCTAGACACACACACCCAAGGAGCTCTATATCTTAGTACAGAGAGACGTGAGCATCCATGGTTTCTGCTGCTCTGTTCACAATAGTAAGGCGTAGTAAAAAACTATTAAAATCCCAGCCAGGATTTCTACCCAGCCTTGGGTTATTGAGTTCCTGGAAGAAAGACAGACTCACCGCCCTTATTTTTACAACATGCCTTAAGCCGCACAATAGCTGGCCAGCTGTCTACCCTCGGTGCTTTCCTGTCCATTACCCTCAACTGTTACTATGTTTCATCTGGGCTGCTTTTAGTTCCAATTGACCAGCCCACACGGTCAAGTTTTAAAGCCTCAGCTGTCCCATTGGGGGTTCCTCCTCCTCTCCACAGGACCAGCCTGCATGGTCCTCAGCGGAGGCGTTATAGATAAGGAGAATGTGGTACACAGCCCAAAATTATTTGGCTGTAAAAAGTATATGAAAGTTGCAGGAGAAATGGAGGAATCTGGAAATAATCATTCTGAATTAGGTAAGCAGGCTTGGAAAGACAAATGTTGCCCACCCCTCTCACAGGTGGGTCCTAGCTTCTAATGTTTATGCGGCAGTGAGAGTAGGTCAGAAGACCACAAACAAGCCCTCAGAGGAGAAAAAGGAGGCTTAATGAGAGAGGGCTGGGAAAGCTGTGCATGGGATTGGAAATGGAAAACAGAAAGCTTCCTGGAGGAGAGGGAGAGAGGTGGAGATGCTATCTGCAGTGAGATGGGGGAGAGGTGAGGGGGAGGGTCAACCAACAACAGAGGGTGTAAAACAGTCATAGGAAACCTAGCACTTTGTAAATGGGGGGGGAGGGAGAGAGAGAGGGAGGGAGAGAGAGAGAGAAAGAGAGAAGGAGTGGGAGAGAGGGAGAGAGGAGGGAGAGAGAGGGAGGGAGGGAGAGAGGGGGAAGAAGGGGAGAGAGGGAGGGGAGAGAGGGAGGAGGAGAGAGAGGGGGGAGAAAGGGGAGAGAGAGGAAAGGGAGAAAGGGAGGGGGAGAGAGAGGGAGGGGAGAGAGGGAGGGGGAGAGAGGAGGGAGAGGGAGGGAGGGGAGAGAGGGAGGGAGGGAGAGAGGGAGAGAGAGGGAGGGGAGAGGGAGGGGAGAAAGGGAGGGGGAGAGAGAGGGGGGAGCGAGGGATGGGGAGAGAGAGGGAGGGGAGACAGGGAAGGGGAGAGAGAGGGGGAGAGAGAGGGAGGGGGAGAGAGAGGGAGGGGAGGGAGGGGACAGAGGGAGAGGGGGGAGGGAGGGGGGAAGGAGAGAGACAACTCCTATAAACAAATCCTACATGCCATCGAATACGCCCCATCTCACAAACTATTTTGGTTAATGGCCAAGAATATTAACTGAAAATGTTAACTGGATGGTGGCCGCTTTAATACACAGTGGTTTGCAGAACTGAAGCCCACAAAGGGCTGGTTCCTACATGAACCGATCTACCGACTGTGTGACAGAGCGCTGAGGCTTGACTGTGCCACTGGTCTCACACTAGCAGTCACTGTCTGTTCCCCCGGCTGCTTTGCTTCAGTGAAGAAATGGAGTTCTGAATGTGGAGTCTGCCAGGTGCCATCTATAAAGAGAAACCCAGACGAGAGGTCTAAATTGGGCTCTGCAGTGCAGTTTGCTGGAAAAATCTGTATCTCAAGATCTTGCTTTAAAGCTAAGCAGCAGTGTTCTGTCTCTGATCTACGGCTTTAATTCTGATTTTCTGCTTTCACTCATGTCTGTCCAAATGCTATTAAACATAACGCCACGTTTCTCATCCACTCATTCATTCTTCCGCCCATTTGCTCACTCAGCAGTCCTCTCGTGTGGCTGTCCGTATTTGTAGGATACAGTGCGTGGCGCTACAGAGACCTTTCCTAGTCTTCACCAAACTTATGAAACCAATGAGAAAGGGAAAGGCAATTTAGACACTTCAGGATAAAACTCAGTTCATACTCCAAAGATCTGCAGGAAACAGTGACATTCACAAGAGAGGAAAGTGAAGGAGATGGGGCTGGAGAAGCGGCCCGGTGGTTAGGAGTACTGACTGTTCTTCCAGAAGACCAGGATTCAGTTCCCAGCACCTACATGGCAGCTCACACATGTCTGTATCTCCAGTTGCAGAGGATCTGTCACCCCCACACCAATGCACATAAAATTAAATTAAGTATTAAAAGAAAGTGAAGGGAAATGATTTACTGAATTGATTACTCCAGGACAAATCCCCATCCTGTGCCTGGGGATTGGACCCTGTTAGTAATGTGACCTAAAGGTAATGAATCAATGAGGGTGGACTGAATGTAAGGAAACTAACAGTGAGTCTCCAGGTCTCTGTAAACTTACTCTGTATCTTTTATGCCAACCACTTAACCTTTCACCCTGACTTTCAACTGTAAAACATGGGTAACGACAAAGCACTGTGCTTTTGCAGGGCTGCTGCACTGTGTGCAGAAGTCTTTACATTCTAACAGGAATAAAGAAACATTATTTTATACCATATGCTGATTTACCACGGGGTACAGTTAAAGGCAGCTCAGTGTGTGTGTGTGTGTGTCCCACTCTTGAGAGGCTTTATTTACAAAGGTATATTATTACTTACTAAGGAGTGGAGAGAGATTTGTAGATTTGTTTCTTGTAATGACACATGTTTTCCTTAAAGACTTACCCATCCCCCGAGCTTGAAATCTCAGCCACCCTGAGGTAGCACCACTAACGTTTCTGGTGGCTGTTCTTTCATGACTCTCTTTATGTCTATAAAGCTCATCACAGATACTCACACACTCACACATTATTTTGTATAAATGGACTTTATCAACACATGGGTTTTAAAAAAAAGTGTCATTTCCTTCCTATTGCATCTTTCCATGTTTAAATCAAGATTTATTTGCTCAGTTGAGCCCCTGATGAACGTGGTCTTAACAAGGTAAAATTTCTCACCTCTGGGGCCTGACATGGCTCTATCATAGTTCCTCATGCTTTGAGGCCTATCCTTCTAGACTGTAAACCTTCCAAAAGCTAGGACCTTGTCCATCTCCACTTCACAGGTCATTTTTGAAATAGCATCCTAGCCGGGCAGTGGTGGTGCATGCCTTTAATCCCAGCACTCAGGAGGCAGAGGCAGGCAGATTTCTGAGTTCAAGGCCAGCCTGGTCTACAGAGTTCCAGGACAGCCAGGGCTATACAGAGAAACCCTGTCTCGAAAAGCCATTAAAAAAAAGGAAGGAAGGAAGGAAGGAAGGAAGGAAGGAAGGAAGGAAGGGCATCCTATACACAGTAGGCATTTAATAAAGGGATAAAGAAGCAAAGGTATGGATAAGGGATAAGTTAATCTAGTTTGAGAAAACTCTTAAATGGTTCTTACTAAATTAGAAGGCATATCTTAAAATTATTTTCCTTCTCTATATTTCAATCCTATGTTCTGTTTTCCTCAAGTCATATATAATTTACATTTATGTGTATAAACTTGTATTTGGTGTTTGATATTATCTCCAAAATGTAAAGCTTCTAAAACTTCTAGAATATGTTCATTGAGAATAATCATTTTGCTTCTAAATCTTGTCAAGGGAAAGTAGAGTCAAAATTATTGAGAATTTGGTGTGTGCTGATCCAGAAGAAAGTCATCCAGGTGAGGATATGACATTTACAATGTTCTAGTATTTTTTTCCTAGAACAGGATCTACCAGGCCAGACTAGCTGGGAACTTTATATGAAAAACCACCTTGTAACTCTTCTAAAATATCAAAACCTATAAGAATCCCCCACGAATCTTCTTCAAATACAGATGTGGTAAATAAAGTTTGAGTTCTAATAGGTATCCCAGGGATTCCTCTGGACCGTGAGCAAGCATCTGGAAAGTGAGAGCCCAGAGAATAAAACCAATATTATAAACTCCTTCCTCAAGAGCTGTATTTGAAGCACTGGGTTACCATGGATGTCATCCCTGTTTTTTTGATATATTTTATAAAAAGGAAGAATAAATGTAAGTTTTATCACAACCACAAATGCCCTGAAACAGCTCAGCATGGATACTTACTGCCAGGTCACTCATCTTTTGTGAGGTCTTCAGTGGTTTCTATAGAACTTTGGTTTGAAGCCAGAAAAATCTTACAATATTTAATTTAAAAAGATTATCACCTTTTGTATCAATTGAAATATTTCAATTAGATAAACATGCTTCCAAAACACCAAATTCAATGGGAGAACAAGTAAACATGCCATGTTCTGTATGCAACATAAACTCGGGACCATGAGCTCAAAGCTTACATCCTAGCTCATAGGATGGAAGGCTGAACATCTCCAAGGCAGATATCTCCTGCCTAAAGAGAAAGCAAACTGTCCACAAGGATGCACTGAACTTATAGGTCAATTCGGGGAAAACTGATATCTAAAAACATTGACCTTTCTATCTCATAAACTTGATTTTGCTCTCAATTTGATTAGGACTTCTTTCATGTCTTTCGGTAATGCTTTCTAATGTTTACCCTGTAACTCTTAAGCATATTTGATATATTTTCTAAATTGTTCATGTTTTGGGGATGCTATTTCAAATTGTTTTTAACATTTTGATCCAATTCTCATCTATAAAACATTAAAGACACAATGCCTTTTATACCCTGACCTTGTGTCCTATGACCTTGCTAAGCTCTCACTGATCCTTAAGCTTCCTAACAGTTTATAGGAACTTCCATGTATACAATCATCTGTGAACAAAACCCACTTGGACTGCCTTTCTCCCATTCCCTTCAGTTTGTTTTTGCCATTGCACAGGCTACATCTCACCATCCAATGCTGTCCCATTTTCCTCTCATTTATTTAGCCTCTTTCACCTTGACTTCTCCTTCTCTGCCTTCTTACTTTATCTCATTCATTGACTACTTCCACACTTGCCCTAAATAAGTATAAAATTCATATCACATTTTACAGTAGTTTTTCCATCTTAGGTTTGTGATTGTTGGTGAAAATTAGTGGGTATTTATCAGTCTTAAGCATATTTCTATGTCTTGCAACATTAGACACTATTGCTGTTGCAGAAATTTGTTATTCCCTCTCTGGGTGGCACTGAAGACTGAGCCCCAAAGAGTAGGTTGATAATTAAGATCATCAAATAAAATCAGATAAATACCAATGGAGATGTAAAAATTTCAACATAGAAACACAAGAAACATGGAGTGGCAGCACTATTCCACCATAGGATCATAATTCCTCAATTCAGATTGAAGATAATGAAAATAGCATACTGGATGAAGATTTAAATTTACTGGTAAAAAATGGTCATCAGCCTCAGAGAACACAATCAGAGGAAATCAATGCAAGACATGGAGAGGAAAGCCTGTAATAGTCCAGACAGAGTCAACAAAATCAATGAGAAGATCAACCACATGGATGGAAAGGTCACCAACATGGAAGACAAATTCAATAAGATAACTGAGGTTTGAAAACGCTAAAAGAAACAGAATCTATTCATTGAGATGATAGCAGACAAGTCCCCAAATTCACAGAATGAGAAAGGCATCTAAACACAAGAGTCTTTTATAACCACAGTCAACATGAGCAGAAACAAATCACTCCATCCATACCATATTATAGTCAAAATATCAGAAGTGCAAAGCAAATAGGCAGTACTAAAATCTAAGAATATATCAACTAGCCTGCAAGAAAAAACCATCAGAATAACAACATCAGATTTCTCATCAGCAAACAACAAAAACAAGCTTAGACAATATCTGCCTGGGCCAGCCTTGAACTCACTCTGTAACCTAGAAAGGACTTAAACATGTGACTGCCCTTCCTCAGCTGCCCAAACAGCTGAAAGTCCAGCTGTTTGGGCAGCACATATTATCATCTGTATGTCCAAACACCCTGCATGTGGACTCAATGTCACTCTTCCAGCCACTGGAGTTTTGTGACAAACCACAGAAACACAATACAACCCATAGGGAAAGCATTATATTTTGTAGATTGCAAGTTTTTCTACCTTTGGGATGGAGCTCACACTAACATTTTTCCAGAGAACAAGAAGGGCAAACTCAAGGTAGTCACAGGCCCTCAGAAGTAGATGGTTATGAAATTCTCTAGTAGGGAAAAATAGGTAGGGATGGGGGTGGGAAAGAGCTGAATCTTGATGTTGTGTATTTAGGAGATGTAAGCTGACAAATGACTACCTTATTTTTACAGCAGATTATAGTCCCAAACTTTTGTTTAAAAAGCCATATGCATTTGGTTTTTAGATCCATAAACATGGGAAAATTGCAATTCCTGCAAATTTTTTCACACATCTGTTGAGCTTTTTGTGGACAGAGAAAATCTTTCTCATCAGAGGCCTCCAAGACACTCCAGAAAAACAGGAATGGTAACAGTTTTAGAGAATATACTCACTGTGTCATGAGAACATGGAGAAGAAACGCCTCCTATTGCTGTAGTGGTTGTCAAATCTATGCCATTCAAGATGTATCTTTCATTCTAACATTATCTGCTTCAAAGAGGGTTACTCAGCCAAAGTAGAGTTAATTTTATTTGCCCACTGAGGCTCAGACTAGTTCTTCAGAATTAGTGCTGTGTGTTAGCTCTCATGAAAGAGCAAACAGGAAAGGGTTTTGCAGTATGTTCAGTCTAACAGTGGTGACATGTAGCATTCCATGCTCTGACCAGTCATCCCACTGCTCTTCTGGAATATGAATTTTTCATACTTCCAGACATGCAATTTTTTAATCACAAAGAGAGATCTGGTCGACCTCAAAGGAAATGGAATAGAAAATTAAAACTGAAAGCAAAACCATTTGTAATTCTAGTACATTTTAAGGAAAACAGCAGGAAGCACAGAATTGAGCCCTCTGGCAAACTTGATCTACTCAAATAGCCTGATATTAGTCCTTTGAATAAATCAAGCAGGTTTTCACACAGCTATTATCTGAGCTGAGTGGCCCATCTTCCTCGTCCCACAACACATCTGCTGCTTCATGGAAGCACACCAGTGAAAACCACTAACAGTAGACCAATTTGCAAAGTTTTCCCTAGCTACCTCATCCAAACCATCCAAATTGCAAATAACCATCCTCTACACAAGAATATACATGTGCATGTGTATATGCAAGCATGTATGCATGTGTGTGTATAAGAGTAAAACAGAGCTAGAAATAGAGCTTGCTCTTTATTTAATCTGAAAGTATTGATCTGTCTGTTCAATATGCTTACACTATGTTGACAGACACTCCAAAGCACACCACTAATCCTTTTCCTAAATACTGGTTTTCAGTATATGAAAGAGCAGAACTTAGCAGCAAAGAGAATGCATTGCTTAAAATGGGAGCTAGACGTAATCCCTCTGGATGTAATAAGAAGGAAGATATATTTCTTATCTCACAGAGATTTCCAGCTCATCTTTGTGCTGTGCACAACCGTGCTGAGCCACACAGCCTGGGCTGGATAAATCTTCGACAGCCCAAAAGGTCAGCGGTTTTCCAGGAATGAGGGAATGTGTGTGAGGATTACCTCACTGGTGATAGAACGTGCTTCGTGCCCAGCTAACAAACAAATTTAATTATAAGCCAAATAATTATGCTTCTGTATGCAAAAACATGGAAAGCCTACAGGGATGTAAATTTTCTTCCATGATGCCTCTAAAGGACCTGTATATGAACATGCCCCAAATTGAAATGGTAAACTGGAATATACATTGTTTTTGTCACCTGAAGGAAAATGTGGCATTTTGGTGGTGCCTTTTGACGTCTGCATTTCTGGACTTTTCTGACCTATTCCTTTAGGCTTATCTTCTAAAAAATAAAATAATAATAAGTATTTTATTTCTGTATTAGAACAAATAAAAGAACCCAGTTTCATCATTACCAAGGATATATATTCATTTATGTGATATTTTGGAAAAGGCAGAAAATACAGGAATAGCTGATGGATAAGAGTTTCTTAGGGTTAAGAAGAAAGGAGGTTGTGAATCCATGCATGGTTTGAAAGTATTAGGACATTAACACCTGTTTCTTGGCTACACAGGGTGGCGATAAGAATCTATGCAGGTATATACATAGAATTTATGCAGCCTTTGCAAACTGAATTTTACTGTGAAGGAACACTTTAAATTGACTTAAATATCATGTGCCTGTATCTGTGCCAGTGTGTCAGTAGGGATTCGTTGATATAGAGCATCCCACCTCCAGTCTCCATCAGTACCACTGTGGCATCATCATGTCAGCATCATTAGCATGGTATTACAGCCTTACTTATAGCATCGGTACAGTGGTGTTGCTTCTGGGTCCGCTAGGCTCTCGACACCTCATATCTAAGAAATAGAGAACAAATGGTGTGCTTCTGGGTCCACTAGGCTCTCAACACCTCATATCTAAGAAACAGAGATCAAATGGTGTGCTTCTGAGTCAGGTAAGCCCTCAATGCCACATACCTAAAACATAGAGCTCAAACTGAAGTAATCTGCCATTGCCATGAAGCTTTCACTGTTTCCATCTTCCTGGCTTCTGCTTCATTTCTCCAGGTTTGGGAGCCACTGTTTTCAATTTTATAACTGAAAAGATAATTAAAAGTAAGACAGTTTTGTTTTCTTTTACCAAAGGGTATAACTCATCATATATTCTCCTCTTTTTCCTTTATTTTTCTCCTTTCAGAAGGAATGGTTTCTCAGCATGCACAAGGCAGGAGTTCAATTTTCAACCTGACAAAGGAGGAGGAGGAGGAGGAACACAGAAGAGGGGAGGAGTTAAAAGGAGACTCATTATCTCATTACTTCTATGGTTTTGAGAGGTGCTTTGTGTAGCACCCTCAAGACACCCCAAGACCAATTTCTCAGCACAAAGGAGATTTATTTACCCCAGAGGAACAAAGGGCAGAAAATAAGATACAAAAGCAGAGACAGGATGAAGGGAATAGGAAGAGAAGGGAAAGGGGGTAAAGGACTGCCTCTGGAGAGAGGAGACAGAGCCATAGGCAACTTATAAAGGTAAAGGGGGAAACCCCGTGCTAGGATGAGGTGTTTAATTTTAATTGGTCATGTTAATTAGGTGAGCCAAAGGGGGGAGGGGGCTTTTAATTGCTAGACCAAAGTATTGAAGTACTCTGATAGCTGGACCTTGGGAGGAGAAAGTGACCAAACAAGGGGATAGACCTTGGTGGCCAGCTCTAGGAACGTAATCTTAATGTTTTTAGCAAGGCAGAGGAAGTGGGGGAGAAGGGCAAGGCCAGCCAGAGCCATGTTTGATATGGTCAGGCTGGCTAGAACCCCTTCAGTCTGTCTCATTACTAGACATCAATGAAGTCATGCGGTTGATATGTCTGAGGCAGACTAGCATGATTACCCCCTCACTGTTCTCTTTAACTTTTCTTTTTCTTTCTTTTTTTCACATTTGCTGATGACACCTAGGGTGGTGTTTTATTTAAATGTAGAGTCCCTAGCAAAGAGAAAAGACTTCCCACTTTACTTATGCAGACATCCATAGACTTTCCAGGCTCTTCAAAGAAAAACAAAACAAAACAAAAAACAAAACACATCCTGGGTCAAGCGTTTTCCATGTTTCTTCCTTAAGTCCTGTGCAGATAGCAAATATGCATGACAAATAGTAGGGAGAGAGACTACTCCCTGGTCTCTTCTGCTGCCCTCCACTTACCATCACTGGCTCTCTGCCAGGTTTGTGCATCCCAACCCTGGAGAACAGTTGAGCCCCTGCCTCCTCCTCCTAGCTGTCCTCAATTCCTGAGACTTCCTCTGGAGGCTTGAATTCCCAGCATGCACCTATGGAAAATGAACTTCATCCATCCTCCAGATCCTTAGTCGCACTTTAGAAAGGAATTATGTTCAATGATTGGGAGTGGGTAATCCTTCCGGAATGTTCTTTGCATGTAAATGCACTGTCACATTTTGGAAATCTCATTTATGAATAGAAACATTTCATTCATATTGTCCAGTACAGCATACCTTGCTTAACATATTTTTTCAACTTTATATTTCAAAGTAACTGTGTGTCTTAGTCAGGGTTTCTATTCCTGCACAAACATCATGACTAAGATGCAAGTTGGGGAGGAAAGGGTTTATTGAGCTTACACGTCCATGCTGCTGTTCATCACAAGAGGAAGTCAGGACTGAATTCAAGCAGGTCAAGGAGCTGATGCAGAGGCATGGAGGGATGTTACTTACTGGCTTGCTTGCTTCTCCTGGCTTGCTCAGCCTGCTTTCTTACAGAACCCAAGACTACCAGCCCGCAGATGGTACCACCCACAAGGGGCCCTTCCCCCTTGATCACTAATTGAGAAAATGCCTTACCTCTGGATCTCATGGAGGCATCTTCTCAACTGAAGCTCCTTTCTCTGTGATAACTGCAGCTTGTGTCAAGTTGACACACAAAACCAGCCAGTACACTGTGTCTACCTTATTCCTCTGTTGCTGCTACTGTTGTTTTAATTTTTAGACTTATTAATTGTACGCATATGACTGTTTAGCCTGTATGCATATATGTGCACCATGTATGGGTGCCCTCAGAGGTCAGAAGGAATCATCTGAGCCCTAGAATTGGAATTAATGGGTGGTTGTAAGGTACCAAGAACACACAGGCCCTCTGCAAAAGCAACATGTGATTTAAACAATTGACTCATCTCTCCAGACCCTTGGTTTTGATTTATAAGATGGGGTCACATGTAGTCCAGGGTAACCTCAAACTAGCCATGTAGCTGAAGATGGCCTTGGATTCCTGGATTCCCTATCTATAACTGATGTTACACTTCCTAATGAAACCTTTGGGTTTACTTAGTTTTGCTGGTGTTACCATCATAAACTATGATGTAATGAACACCTTCGTACTTATAATTTTGTAGAGTCATACAAATATAATTGTAATAACAGAGAAGAGGAACTAATTTCAGGGCTAACATTATCAATGTATTCATTACCATAGATTTCACCAAACTGAGCTACCAAAGTTGTGCTAACTTGTAGTAACCAGTTAGATCCCTGCCTAAAGGATGCGAGTGCTCTGGTTTCTCACACCTTCCCCAGGCCCTCAACTCCCAAATCATCCCCAATGGGTTTTATAAATAACTTCATTGTTGTTTCAACCTGTTTTATTTTCTAGCATCAGTATCCCATGGCCAACCCTGACTTCACTTAATAACAACATACTCTCAAGGTGTCAGCTACCCACAGTAACTCACACATTTGAAAATAGTAAATGGGAAGATGACTAATGATGACAAATGACTTATTATAGTATAGTTACTCTATTGTGTTAGGTATTTTTAGTTTCTTGCTGTGCATAAGTTAAAAAATAAAATTTGTCTATAGAGGATAGATAGATAGATAGATAGATAGATAGATAGATAGATATGTATATCTTTCTATACATATACATACTCATACAGATTGTGTAGCATCCCACCATTTTCAGGTTCCACTGAGGAACGTGGACTATATCCCCCTACGCAAGGATGCAGCAGCTGTACTAGTGACTGACTAATGAATGACTTGAGGGTGGGTAAGGTTAAATGAGATATCGGCACTAGGACCTCAGGAAATGCATCATGCTCAAGGGAGGGGCACATGGACCCTCTTCTGCATCTTCACATCCTGACTACCCTCCCCCTCCCACCACCGCCATTTTTACTCACACAGTTGACCTCTGGAACAACAGCACAGCCCCCCCCCTTCTTTTCTAGATAGAAATGAAGCAGAGACCTCTCCACTGTCACATTTCTCAAACTTAAAGAATAGGAGGGTCCTTGAACTCTCCTAGGCAACTGCTTAGGGAAAGCCCAAGGAAACACTGAAAATAGCTCCCCCACACACCCTGCTCAGCAGCTGCAGCCAAAATTCCTCATCCTCCACACTGCTTTCTCCTCTACCTTCTCTTCAGAGTGAGACTTTCTCCACCCTGGTCAGAGATGACAAGCATCTAATCCAGTCAAGCCATCTTGCCATGACTAGTTTGTTGAACAAACAGGACTTGAGATGTTATCCAAACACAGCTTTGCTTTTATTTCTCTGATCCATTATACTTCGTTCTGTGTTGGTGATCTGTGCCAGGATAAAATTCTTACAGCCACTTAGGTGTGGGGATTCTCTTTTGAGTTACAGGTTCCTGCCATTACCTTCTGTAACACATGACTTTCAGCTTCCATCCTTAGGGCGTCTGGTCCTGTGATAGTTAAATACACCCACCCTAGTGCCCAGTGTCCTCCCAAACCCACAGCTGTGCTGCTGCAGTTGTGGGTGGAGAGTGGAGAAGGAAGTCCAGCCTTTCAACCCTGTTGTCCTCTCTACCCCTCTTCCACTCTTCACCCTGTTAGTGGGGAGAGACACAGGGACTGTGGCTGGGGATGCTTTTAGGTGCTGATATCGCTCAATCTTCAAAATTCTGTAGAAGAGGAGGAAGAGAAAGAGGAGGGGGGGAAGGAGAGAATAAAGAAAAAGAATAGGAGGAGAAAGAGAGAAAAGGAAGAGGAGGGGAAGGAG
>JADRCH010000256.1:992880-1023187 GCA_019843965.1 Rhynchomys soricoides
GGAAGAAGAAGAGGAAGAGGAGGAGGGGAGAAGGAGGAGGGGAGGAGGAAGAGAAGGGGAGGAGGAAGAAGAGAAGAAGGAGGAAGAGAAGGAGGAGGAGAAGGAGGAAGAAGAGGAGACAGAGGAGGAGGAGGAGGAGGAGGAAGAGGAGGAGAAGATTGAAGTATTCTTTAACTGTGGGTTCCTGCAAGCCTCTCCCTTGACCTAGAATAAATGGATTTCTGCTCCAAACGGTCCCCAAATATCCTTCCCAGCTCCCCCATGTCTTTCAGCCATAACAGCCCGCTGCATTCCATTGACAACCTAGATTAGCTTCTATTCCATGGGGAACCGTTGTGAATCTTGGACTGCAGGCAGGTCCCCACACTCTACCTATCCAGAACCAGTCTGGAGTTTATCTTCCTTCAAGTCTCTCAGGTGATACTTTGGCTCCTTCTGTGCTCATCTCTGGCTATCTCTGAGGCCCCACAATCAGTCTTCTGTGTCCCACTGTATCCTAATTAGTGGAATTAGAGACCCAGGGTAGCCATGTGGTCCTCAAGAAGCCTCTACCAAGATGAGCTGGATCGGAGGGGGCAGAAAACATTGACAAAGCTAGGTATCAGTTAAAGCAAGAATAAACAGATGAAACAGCCCAGGGTACACTGATATTTGAAACAAACCACAAGAGCAGGAAGACATCATGGTCTTCTGCCACTACTGTCACCTGAAGCAAGCCACAGATGAAGACTTTGACCTTCAAATGGTGATCAAACGGTGCTCATCTGAGAGAGACCCTGCTACACACCATCAGAAGGGAAAGGGGTACTGAAAGCTTTGAAGACTCAGAGGCCTGAGAAGAACCTGAATAGGAGGCCTACATTCCTCCAGTTTGGACCATTAGAAAGCCAGCTGCTTTCTCCAAGCCTAACATTCAAAACATGCAAGTTCCTCTGTTCCTTTGACTCTTCGTTACTGAAGGGATTGTTGAAACCGAAACCTTCCTCAATAGGCTAGAACCTTCTGCTGGCATGTACTAAAAAAGGCTTACTTAAAATTGTGAATCTATCTCTTGTAACCCAGAATCATCCCTCAGGAACCTAAGAGCAATTCCTAAGAAGAAAAACATCAAAAGAATAAGGCCTCTGTATCCAGAGCTCTGGGAGAACAGAACCCTAACCTTCAGACTTGCCAGCCAGCAAACACAGCTGGCTTCATCCTGTTTACAGTAAGCAGCCTTGCACTTCTGACTTCTCTCACTCTGCTGTGCCCCACATCATGCCCCCTTTAGAATGCCCTCATTAAAAATCCTTGCATTTCTGTTATGTAAGATATTTCACAGACCATTTCCTGGTAGATACCTTAAGTTTGACCTGAGAATGACCTAGATCTGAGTGGGAATAAAAGCCTGAGACTGACAAAACCATAGATTGAGGATGGGAAGTTACATGAGCTAAAATTAAGAGTGCAGGGAGCTGACCTTGAATTCACAACATTAAGATAGCAAAATGCACTCTACTTAATCAAGGTCAAAACATTAGAAGCATTAACTAGCTCCAAAGACCTTGAACTTTTCATTGGCCAATCAGAAAGGCTATTTAAGGTTGCTCTCAATATCCCTGCCCATAGACCTTCATTAAGCCTGCTTCGTTTTTTGCAAAAACTGTTAACATAGCATCAAATTCTGTGTGATGGGCAGCACGTCCTTGCTTAGAATCACTGAGTCACGTGAAACCTTTTAAATGAATCTGGGTACCTTTCTCTTGTCACATTGCATCATATCTGCTCATCCCTTTGTTGTCACTGTAACCGGATACCTGACCAAAAAAACAACTTACAGAAGAAATGCTTCTTCTGGCTCAGAGGTTGAGGGATAGCTTTCCAGCTGGCCAGGCTTGGTGGTTCAGGCCTGTAATCTCAACTGCATAGGAGGCTAAAGTAAGAAGATCCTAAACTGAAAGCCTACCAAGGCCACAAAGTGAGTTCAAGATTGGCTTAGGACATAGCGAAGTGACAGAACACTTGTCCAGCAGGCACAGAATCCTAAAATCAGCCCCAGGCCTGACAAAAAAAACCTATTAAGAAAGAGGGTTTTCCAAAGAAAATGTGTAGGCTGCTACCTCTGCCTAGCTAATGGACATCTATAGATGTAGATTCCTATTCTCAAACAAAGTCTTACCTTTCTGATGCCTATGTTTCAAAGGAATGCTTTCCAGGTCCTCGAGGAAGACACTCCAGAGTTGCATGAATACACACACTTTTTAAAGGGAGAGATGAAGAAATTTTCATTATAGGCTTTACTTGTTTGGGGGTTTGTATGTTTGTTTGTGTTTGTCTTTTTAGTGAATGATCCAATAAAATAAAGGAATGGCCTATGGCCAGTTGTTGCGTAGAACAAATAACAATTCCCTTAACAGACTTGTCCTTTGCCATACAGGAACACAAAGAGTGGCTATGTCATCATATGGACACAGCCTTGGGTTTTTAGCGGTCTATAGAAAAGTTTTGTTGAGTCACACAATGTAGAAGGTTCAGATGAATCCTTTTAAGAGTTTTTGTAGTTCCCAGCAGATACCCCTGCAATATAGAAGACAGTACAAAGTACAGCTTGATCCAGATCCGTCATCCTCACAATGTTCTGTTGTCTGTCTTGTGTTCTTGAGTGTTATCACTCCCTCTGCTCATGCGACTATGGGGAAGAGATTGTCTCTCATGCACACCAATATTCTGTATTAGGGTCTGTACCCAGAGTCTCTGAAGACTCTGTGGATACAGCAGCAGACAGCATTTCATTGAGCTGTCCATGGATGGTCCACACTAATAACTGGAGATAAAGTGTCAAATCTGTGAAATCAGCCTCTTCTCTTCTCATCTCATATTGTTTGTAACCTTTCCCTGAAGACAAGATATTTATCGTAAATACAGTGAGTGATGAAGAAACAAAGAGATTGCAGAGAAAGGAGTAAAATATGCATATATTAGTACTCATTACCTCATCCCAACAGATGGCTCTTTTGCAAACTAAGCACCCAGCCCAGTCCAAGAGGAGCAGACCCTATATTTATACATATAAGTATGTACTCTTTGCACAGTATACACTTATGACTGAAATTAAATATATTATCTAATAGATGACTATATACTTTTTATTTTTAAAAAGAATTTATGATTTGGTTTATAACAATATTTTTGTGACATTTCAAAATGTCCCCAATTATATAAACTAAGAAGTAAACATATCTTTAATGTTATCACTTAGAAAACAAAGCTGTTATTTTGGTTTTGCATATTAACAAATATTGCTTAAAGTATTAAATATCAAATTAAATTCTATAATCCTCATTGATATAGCCAGTATGCCCACGTGAATGTTACAAGGTTTGGGGTTTTTTTAGGAATAAAGAAACTTTACTATCCTCACTAACAAATATGTCCCAGAGGGAGACATTATGTCTCTTCCAATCTCTTTTTTATTAATTAAAATTTTGTTTTGATAATTGCATACATTCATAATGAATCTGATAACTCTCATCGTCACCCATACAAATTCCTTTCCCATACTCCTGTCCTTTTGTTTGCTTTGTGACTACTGAGTTTAGCCAGGGCTCTCTGTGTGACAAGGACTGCCCCTCTCCCAGAATCTATATATAGCTCATAGTCCAGCAGGAGTGGGGTTAGGTCCAACGGATCCATGCTGCATCCATGGCTGATTGTTGATAGGACCAATCTTGTGCAAACTCAGTATAGGAACCCACAGCTGCTAGGTGCTTGTGTTTGCGAATTCCCAGAAGGAGGCGGCATTCTGGATCTCTGTATCCTCGACTTCTTTCCGCGTCCTATTCCCTGACAGTCCCTGAGCCCTAGAGGGGTGGTATAAACTTTGTTTAGGGCCAAGCCCTCAGTCATCACTTAATCTTAGCACCTTGAGTGGCGAGTCTCTGCCCTTCACTACAAAGCGAGGCTTCTCTGACTAAGGGTGAGAGCCGCATTTGTCTGTGGGTACATCCATAGACATTTAGAAGGCAGTCTAACACTGTTATCTCAACAGTAATTGTCAGTTCCCCCCTAGGGCTTATGACCTTTACAGCCATGGGATTCTTTTTCTTTAATCTTTTAAGATATTTTTATTTTTATGTGTTTGAGTATTTTGCTTGCAAGCATGTCTGTGACCGTGGGCATCCTGGTGCCCACAGAGGTCAAAGAAGACAGCAGATCCCCTGCAACTGGAGTTATGGATGATTGTAAGCTGCCATGTGGCTGCTGGGAATCAAATCCAGGTCCTCTGCAAGAGCGATGAGTGTTCTGCACCGCGGAGCCGCCACCTCTCCAGCCCTAGTCATGGCTTTTTAATATAGTTTAAAGTCCCAGGCATGGATAACTGCTCGTGGCACAAGCTCCCAATCCCTTCAGAGGAGACTTAGCTACTTCCAAAATAACCGTGCTGCGCTGTGGCCTTGAGCTTGCTTTTGTGTTTCCGATCGGCTTGTAGGAACCGTACTGGCCAGTCTTTTAAAAAAACAATGCTGCAAGAAAAGTGACCAATTCTGTGCACTCATGGGAAGGGCCACTAGTCATATCCTCACATCAGAGGTCTTCTCCAGGCTACAGGTTTGGTGCAGTCTGACTCATGTATCTTCATGGTTTAAGCCTCAGCTTGTTCTACATCTACGAACATCCCATTGTTCAAGATAAGTCACTGGTCAAGTTTTGAATCAACAGGACAGAGGGATTTACTATGAAATTACACAAAAAAGGCTGGCATGGAAGTCACAAGGAAAAGAACATTTAGAGAGATGAAGAACGGGGAACAGTGATCCAGGCTGTCACAGGACCAGCATCCTTCCTCAAACTGTTTCCTTTGAGGTAGCTGCCAGATAGTTGCTGACTTCTTAAAATAATCCATTATGGTAAGAAACAAACCATATAGCATTTTCTTAGTGTGAGTATGACATTCTGAATGCACCAAGAACTGCTAACTTCAATTTCAAAGTCTAAATTTCCCATAATCAGTGTTGAAGGTGACGTGCATGTCCTCTTCCTTCTGTTCTGGTCTTTCATCTGAACGTTCCACTGGACATCTCAGAGCGCTCACTATGATACAGACCCTCCACTGACCTCATCTCTTCATTTCCATAAGCCATGTAATTCAGAAGCTACCCTTCAAGTTTTACTAACGCCTATAGGGAAAGTTCTTTCTCATTTATTTATCTAAAATCTTTCTACTCTGCCACTCAGAGAATATTAATATTTTTCTTATATTAAAATTCTCCTATATTTCTAACACATCTCTATTATTATCAGATAATTGGACTTTTTCATTTGGTACATAATATGTATTTTAAGTGTTTTTATAAAGTTGAACAAGAAGTATCCCTATTATTCTAATTGCATCATCATCATCATCATCATCATCATCATCATCATCATCATCATAACATATTCAGCAGTCATACTGTCTTGGAATTTAGAGATTGCCTTCTCTCAGTCTCTAGGTCTGCTTCTCCAATCAGTTAACCAAGAAAATTTATGAAATGATGACTTTATAAGAACTGTTACAATTGATCTAACTATTTTTAAGTTTAATAAATGTTTTGGTCTTTGTCACACAAAATATGAAAGTAGTTTCATTTCCCATTTCTATCTAGGAACCAGATAATGTGTTCAGAGTCCCAGTGAGCTTGTGTTCTTGGAGGCTAAATTATTTCTTGACAGGGTAGAAATGAAGGACATTGTCTCTTGTGCTGCCAGGGGAGCAATTCTCAACTGGGGCTTGGGTGACTATTTATTTAGAGAGTATTCGGGAAATACCTGGGGCTACTTGTTACTGTATTTAGTGCCTCTAAGTCAGGGATAGAGGCTACCTAAAGTGCACACAATCATTCCTACAATTTATGCAACCATACCTATAATGTGCAGAAACATCAGATCCAAAGTGCCCACTAGGCCCTGTGTTGAAATGCTGCTTAGAAATAATTTGGATTAGTTTGGATATTTAATTACAAATACTAAAACCAGCTTTATCCAGTTTTCTTTTTTTTTATTCATTTTTTTTATATGTATGAGTGTTTTGCCTGCGCATATGCATGAATATACACCATGTGTGTGGCTGGTGCCCACAGAGACCAGAGGTGGAGTCTGATCCCTTGTATCTCTAGAATAGAGTTACAGATGGTTGTGAGTCATCATGTGGGTCCTGGGAAACAGAAACCAGGTCCTCTGCAAGAGCAGCAACCTCTCCAGCCAAAATCTCAGCCAGTTTAAAGCAGAACCAGAACTTAGTAGCTACAGACTACCCAGAGGACCCAGAAGATCAGTCTAGAAAGCCAAGAAAAAGAGCAGTGCTCCATTATATTGCCAGCTACTCTTGAGTGACCCTGTACCACTATCCAGTCAGTATATCAGACCTAACCAAGCTCCATATGTATGTAGGGGTCTTTTGAATTCAGGTTTATGTGGGTATGTGTGCATGCACATACAGAGGCATATGTATGTGTATGCATATGCATGAGGAGGTCTGTTGATGTCAAATGTCTTCCTCAATAGCTCTCCACATTACATGAGAAAATCCACAGTGGACCTGGGACTCACTGGTTGGAAAGCCTGGCTTGTCAGTGAATTGCAAAGATTTACTTATCTCTGTGCCCTACCCCAACACTGGGGTCATAGGTGAATGCATCCAGAGACTTAATCTCAAGTCTTCATGCTTATGTGGTAGGAACTTTATCAGCTGAGCCATACTCCCAGCCCCACTGCTGCTTCTCTGAGCCACCATCCCCATCAGAATGGCTGACTCAATTCAGGGTCTTCCTCTTTCTTGGTGGAGTCCAGATCCCAAATCTGAATCCCAGTGCACCAATGAGATGCTCAGTTCCAGGATTCTTCCTGGGGCATCTCCCCTGGGGGAAGCAGGGTTTAAAAGGTAGGAGCTTAATAAACATAGGAAAGATGTTCTAAAGATACCAAGCTGTCACTAGCTGTGACAAATGTCCACCAAATCATCGAAAGACCTCAGTGCAAGCCTTTCCCTGAAGCTACTCCCCAAACACAGACTTGGAGAGAAGTGCTTCCAAATTTGTCCTTGAGGATCTTAAAAGAATATACTGAATCTCTCCCCTCTGATGCATATTCATGCATTTTCTCCATTCAATTACCATATCAGATATTTGCATTTGGTGCATATGTGCCTTTTGTTGCTCACAGCACCATCATTTCTGCTGAGCTGTAAAGATTCTGGTTTCTTTGTCCTCTCACCTCCTAAAACTTTATATATCTCACATATAAAAATATTTCTGAAGTTATAGGTAAAATGAGATATATGCTAGGTGGAGAAATCAGTGAAGAATTTACAGATTCCTTTAGTACAAAGATACCACAGAGACATTGTGCCCAGGTGAGTTGGGATAGGAACTGTAGGGAGATATTTGCAATGCTATACTAACTCAGAATATAGTTATTAAAGAGCAAGAAGTGTGTAAGCCATAAAATTACTTAAGCTGGGAGGGGCACATGCAGGACTCTGACACTTCTCTAACACAAGTCAAAGAAAATAATATATAAGTGTGCTTTGATACGATAGCATTGTTTAGAAAGTAATTTGGATCATTAGAGGGAAACCACTGTAGGTTTCCAGGGAATACTTCTCCCTTCTACTGTTCAGGCTCTAGTTTATTTGTCCTTAGCTTTACTGCTACAAGAGAATTTCATGGTGTTCCAATGTGTGACTAATAATGGGATCTATAGATGACCAGAGAGTGCAGTTTCCATTTTAAAACCATCACCTGAATTCATCAGTTGCATTTAAGGAAATACAAATTGGTGGTTTAGAACATAGTGTACTGTAGAAGTCAATGTTGCCTATCTTCAGAATTTCTCAAATGGCTTTCTAAATGAGCCTTGTTATCCCCAGTACAGTGATCCAGGGAACAGTGGCTGTGGATTGTATCAGAATTTTAAACTCAATGATTCCAAGGCAATTGCTCTAATATTCATTTTAACAAGTGAATGGAATCATATAGGAGTTTATCTCAGTGTGTACACAAATATCAAATGCATGTAGGGATTCAATGTGGATTGCCCTGGTGCTGTTTTTATTTTGATGCTAATTCCGCTTCCTCAAGAGGGGCTGCCCAACAAGGAGTGGATCACGTACTCAGGTGATTTCATGTGAACCTTATCCTCATTTTAACTGGTCAAATAAAGGCTAGAGCTTGTGAAGGGAAAGGTGGGGCTGGAAGTTTTAGGGAGGGAAAGAGAGGAAGAGGAGGTGAAAGGAAGATGGAGCAGAACCATGTGGCCTGAAGGAGCTGAAAGTAGCAGAGATCTCATAGCTGGGGAAAAAGAGTAATGTAGTGGTTTATCTGCCCAATCTAGGCATGCAGCTTACAAATATTATAACTGAGTTAAGTATTCTTTGCACGGACTTATTGAGGTTGGAGATTCACTGCAACAGGGATTGGGAAATGTTTTGAATGTATTCTGGTTTATTTGCTTTAATTTTTTTTTTGGATCTGAAAAATCTGGAATTTATGAATGCATTTCTAAAGATAAAACTATTACAGGTGATGTTTGAAAATGCTGAAGATAGATTCTAAACATTTGTCCTTGTACCCACACAAAACTGTATTCCTCACCCTTCATCAAGGGAATTTCTCTTTGCCATTACAGGAAGCCACAGCCAATCTAAATGCAGAGCTGTGAGCCAAGTTCTAGCTGATACATCTACAACTCCTACATCTAAGGCTCAGCGATCATTGAAGAAGAAATATAAAGATTGTAAGCTATGAGATTGTATCTCCTGAAAACATCAGAAGCTATACCCATGAAGTCTCATCAACATAGCCACCAAAGCATAATGTAAATGAGGATGACACCAACAGGCATGCTCACACGGAAGAGAGAAGCTCAGGCAGCCTGAACCTCAGACAAAGAACTACAGGCAACTAAGAAAAGCAGAGAGCAGGAGAAACAGTTTTCCCCAGGGAAGAGAACACCAATTCGTTATCCAATACCAAGAGGTCAGCCCTGAACATGCTGTCTTAGTCAGGGTTTCTATTCCTGCACAAACATCATGACCAAGATGCAAGTTGGAGAGGAAAGGGTTTATTGAGCTTACACTTCCAATTGCTGTTCATCACCAGAGGAAGTCAGGACTGGAACTCAAGCAGGTCAAGGAGCAGGAGCTGATGCAGAGGCCATGGAGGAATACTGCTTACTGGCTTGCTTGCCTCTCCTGGCTTGCTCAGCCTGCTTTCTTATAGAACCCACGCTATCAGCCCACAGATGGTACCACTCACAAGGAGCCCTCCCCCCTTGATCACTAATTGAGAAAATGCCTTACCACTGGATCGCATGGAGGCATCTTCTCAACTGAAACTTTCTCTGTGAAAACTTCAGCTTGTGTCAAGTTGACACACAAAACTAGCCAGTACACATGCATACATACAAGTAACATTATACAGACTGAACAGGATACATTATATATTTAGTAATATATGTATATTACTAATATATATATATGTAATATGTGTTACAATGCAAATTTAGAAATACATATACATGTAATAGCAATTTTTAAAAAGAGGCCATGAATTTGAAAGAGAGTAAGAGAAGTGGAAATGTGGGAAGATTTGAAGGGAAGAAAGGGAATTAAATGATGTGATCATAATCTCAAAAGCCAAACAAATAAGCCTTAAAAAATAAAAGAAAAAGAAAATGCTAAGATCAATGGCTGATGACAGGGTACCCATTCACCAATTTATACTTAAGGATGTTCTGGTTGTGTTGGGTGCACAGAAGAGAAACATGTCTCATTAGTTGTGTGCCTGATGTGACATGAGAACTATGAAGTTAGACTGCTATCACCACCTCCTTAGTGGAACATAAGATTTAAGAGAATTGATACATTTGGGCTTTTTCAGAAAAGCATTTAATTCATGTGGACCTAATGCATTCCTAAGCCAAGAGTAGAGAACATAAAAGTTTGAAAATTCCAAACATATAGAATGCTGACAGGACACCACAAGTAGAACATTCCTCACCTGGCCTCATAGAAAGAGTTGCAATAAAAATTACATAAAATGACCTTGAGATTGGTGTGTAAGATATACATGTATTAATGTAGTAGATGAAGTTCCTATTGAGATATGGGGCCTGAACCTAAGAAATCACAAATAATCCAAAATCTGAAAAAAAAATCTAATATCAGATATATTGTTGGATTAAATGGAGAGGTGTGGTGGGAATCCTGCTTCTACCCCAGGCTAGGGCCCCTTGGAGAGGCACAAAGCAAGCAATTTGACCACGCTTACCCCACAGCACCTCCTGGTGGGTGTCAGGCTATGAGAAGCAGCACGGAGACACTGTCCCGGGGTGGTAGAGAGTGGCTGGGGGGCTGGGGGAGAACCTCATGGAAGCTGGCTCCATCTGGTTCCCAGGTGCCACTGGATGCTGTGGAAGAGCTGAGAATGAAGTGAGGGGCAGCGGCTTGGATCTAGCCCAGACTAAGGGGGAAAAGGCAGGGAGAAGCATGGCTGGATCCCTCCAGGGACCAGGGTTCAAGGCTTGTCGTCAGCTAGTTCACTTGGTTTAGTTTGGTGGCAGCTGTGGCTGGGAATACTGGGAAGCCTTCTACAGGAGAATAGACTCAGCTCTTTAGAAGCAGGCTTGTTCCATTGTTCCCCACGGGGATCTTGATGAAGAGAGACAGTCCATGGTTTCAGGGCGTTTATTGTCATGGAAGAGAGTGGCATTAGTAAATCCGTACCCCAGTGACCTCAGGGAAGGGAAAGGTTGAAATACCTTTGCAGGAAGGGGAAGTGGCTAAGCCACTAGGTACCTCATTAACATGGGGATGTCTTGAGGCTATGTGACCACACCTCTACCTGTGGAAGGGCTTGGGGTGTTGACCCTATGTGACTGATAGTCACAGACCTATGGAGGAGAGCTGCAGCCTTGTGTCAGGAGCCTGGTTGCCAGGAGCATGGCAAAACACCTATCATCCCTTGTAGGGTTATTCCCTGTTGGGGAACCCCTACTAGGTTCGCTGGGGTTTTAAACCTTAGCTCAACCAGAAACCAGACTGCCTTTCACGGTCCCACAATATATTTCTGATCCCAAACATGTCATATAAAGTACAGTAACCTGTGTATTCAAAGAACAAAGGCCTTCCATGTGGTCTACACTGAGAAGAGGACTGGCAGGATCTGAGATTTTACAAGTGAGGCCAAGCTGAAAGCTGACACAATTAGTGCCCCATTGTTCAAAGGATTCCTTTCCTATATCCTTTATTCTTGTAGGATCTATTTTTCTACTGACTGACTCTTAAAATGTTGGAATGTGGTTCTAAATGAGAATATTTCCTGTATGGGATCCCTTCTTGAAACTGACAATCCACAAGTGAATCAGAAGGGGACATGCTCCAGACACCTAAGCATCTAATGTCATCAGGGGGAACGATGTACACAGTCTAGCAGCCAACAGATTGGCAGCATCAGGGCAGATGCCAAAGAAAACTGTCCTAGGTTCCTTGAAACCACCTGGCCAGACTGGGAAGTGAGGCTCAGAATGTAACTGGTTTGCTTAAGAGTTTTTGTCAGTGTTAAGTCCAAATCTAGAGGCAACATTTGCTTCCTGGTCCAGTATTCTGTGAGCGGATTTACATGGGGAGTCCATTGACAAGGATTAGAATCATTAGATATCTAGACACTATTCCTCTATAATATTAATTAACCACTCTCATGTTGGTAGAAATGTAGAACCAGGTTAGTGTGTGTGTGTGTGTGTGTGTGTGTGAGAGAGAGAGAGAGAGAGAGAGAGAGAGAGAGAGAGAGAGACAGTGTTTGTGACTGGTTGTGTGTGACTGGGTGTATGTGTGTGTGACTGTGACTGTGTGTGATTGTGTATGTGTATGACTGTGACTGTGTGTGTGACTATGTATGTTGAAAGAAATGTTTTCCCTCCCCTCCTCCCCTCTCTGGAGATAGGGCCACCTAGCTAGCAGAAGAAAGGGGCATTCTTCCCCTCCTCCCCTCTCCGGAGATAGGGCCATCTAGCTAGCAGATATTTCCTATGGTACTTAAGAAAGGGGCATTCCTCTCCTCCCTAGAGATAAGGCCAACTGGCTAGCAGGTATTCTCTGTCAACATAGGCTCTTCCATACAACAATGGCCCTGGGGTAAAGAATAACCACAGGGAGACTCACTAAGAATCCCCTAATTGTGTGAAAGTTCAACAGCCAACTCAGGCTGTGACCAGAATCTGCCTCAAGAGTGTATAAAAAGTGTGAGCTTTAGGAATTGGGGGTCGCCTCTGCCTCATGTGCAGGACGGCCCCAATGCATTGGAAATAATAAACCTCTTGCTGATTGCAGTGCTCTTGATCTCTGTGTCTTTGCGAGGGGGAACTACTGGTAGTTGTGACCTTCGTGAGTCCAACAATGTGTGTGTGTGACTCTGTGTGTATGACTCAGTGTGTGTGTGTCTTTGTGTTTGGGGGGGGGGTTTCCAAGGACTTTCTCTTTATTACTCATCTTTAATTGTTGAAATATTGTAGATTTCCCATTGTGGGAAATGTCACCTTTTAAGCAGAATAGATTTGAATTTAAATTCAGCACTCTCTTGTTTTTACATCCTTAGCCATTTCAGCATAAAGTTCCCCCAGTGTCCTAACCAAGAAAGTACTAATTACTTCCTACTAGAACCACTTAAGGAAGAGATTCAACATGTGCCCAAATCACCTGGCACTGTAACCCAGGTCTTCATGGGTATTTAACAACAGAAGCTGACAGGCAACTGAAGTTAACAGGACATGGAATCAGGGTACTACATCTTTTAAGCTCCTTCAATTTCATATAAGTCCTTGAGGAGAAGATATGGACTGATGCTAAGAAATGTCAATCTGAAATTGTTCAAGTGGATTAGGGGGCAGTCAAAGTAACAATGGAGCCCTGGGGCCACTGGGCTATGGCTCAGATCCAAATTCCTAACAGCAGTGTAGCTTTGACTAGGGCACCCACCCAATCCCTGGAGTGGGTTTCCTCCTTTGAAAAGCAAGGACAGGCCTAAGCATCTTTGCTTCCTTCCTTTAAAAAGAAAAGCTACAATGACCTCCACTGCTAAGAGGGGGTTCCCAGTGGGCAACTCAGAAGAGGGTTGTGGCTAGCCACTCAGAGGGGGTTCATAGACAGCCCCTCTCACAAGGGGTTCATGGATAGCCACTTAGGGGTGTTCATAGCCCCTCTCACAGGGAGTTCATGAACAGCAACTCAGAGGGGGTTCATGGTCAGCCCCTCTCACAGGGAGTTCAAGGATAGTCACTCAGAGGGGGTTCATGGTTCATGGCCAGCCTCCTAGAAGGGGTTCATGGTTCCTGGCCAGCTTCTTAGAGGGGGTTCAAAGCCAGTAGCTAGGAGATATGTACATGTAGATGAATTTGTTCTCTTTCTATTTGCTACTCTTAACACAGGATTAGTTATTTTGCAGATTCCACTTGAGTTATCTTTGAGTTTTCTGTTCTGCTGTTACTTGTGTCTGAAGTTGACTGCTTTGAAATCATGCAACAGTCAACAGTGACACAACATTGTGCTTCCTTTAGCATGAAGACAGGAGACATTAAGACCTCAGAGACCCTGCTCATGGCTTTGGAACACCAGCCAGGACCCAATGGTTTCCAGAAGAAAGAAAATAAGAAAGGAAATAGGGGAAAGAGTACTTTTATTACAGGGCATGAAAATGTAGAAACATATAAAGGCATACATCATGAAATAATGTAGTATCATCTACCCAGTGAAAAAATAGCCAAAATCCATGAGCAAACTGGACTGTGTGTGAGATGATTATATATTTAATCTCTAATCACTTCCTTTCCCCATCATCTATTAGTAGCAGCAATTTTAAAGTGACTACCCAAAGAGCTGTAACAAATAAACATCACATGGGGGGAAACGCCTCAAGAATGCTTGTTTACAAATGAACCAGTGCAAGCTACTCAAATCATGAAGAACACAGCCTTGGGCTCATCTTCAGAGAGTAGGAAATAAGAACCCTGAACATTGTTCACTAAGAAATAATTAAAAAAAAAAATGCAAACTTTACTTTTATCAGTGAAAAATAATAATACGGATATTATAAAACATTCTTAACCCATGACTACGATGATTACGCTTACTAATGTCCGTTCAAGTACTGATACTCAATAAGCATTCAAACTCTCAGCAAAAGGACTGTGAGACTGGACAAGCCCAGGCAAGGCAATGCTTCCTCTGAAGTAACAAGGGCCACATCAACAGGAGGCAGTTGACCCTTAGAATACTGTTGTTGGTTTTATTTTGTTTTGCTGTTTTTGTCTATAAAGGATTTTTTATAGTGTGTGCATATATATACACAATATTATCTGCAAGGACCCATAGAACATCTTACAACAGCTAATTAAGAAGTTATTTCTATAAAAGTGAGTCAAAGATACCAAAAACGAACATTCTAAAACCCTGCTTTATGGTGATGATGATGTTGATGACGATGATGACCACGATAAGGCAAAAATATGTTTTCTTTGGCAAGAAGTTGTTAATTCCTTACCAAATGTTGGTTTGTGGGCTTTGTAGAAACCGTAAGAACACTTTGGTTACTCACCAAAGAGCTAGTTTAATGGGCTGAGAGTTCATAAACATTTTACCACGCATAATTGCAGTAAAGAGCTATGGCCAAATCATGTTGAAATCAGCATCACTTGTTGGATTACCATTATTAAAAACTCTTCCTTCAAAAAGCTCCTTTCTAATCTTGGCCTGGGTCTCAGGCTTCAACAAAAGGTCTTTGATCTGTTTCACTTTGGACTTCAGCTCCATCCTTTCTCGGTGCAAAGCTTCATTAATTAAGTCTTGGGTTCCAATTGGTTTCTTGCCTAAGGGGAAAAATTATATAATACATTTAAAGTACAAATACCAATGAAGTACATTAAATATGGCACATTGACTTATCAAAATAAGGCTTAAAAACCTTTAAAACATTACCTACATTTCATAGAAAAGATTGCATTTTGCCCAAAATATATACTTTGCAGGAAACTTAATTTACTGTAAATAAAGATCACTGTGTGGTGGGACATGGGAGACAAACAGGAAACATTGTGGACTCACTATACTCATGGTCATTTCAACAGTAACAAACTGAACTTAGCACTTGATAGCTGTGTGCTAGTTTTGGCCTCAGATAAAGTAGTCAAAGGATGGAAGCAATGTAAACAGTATTCTGTTGGTGGCAAGTCCTCTCCCTCTGCCTTTTGAGTCAGGCAGGCGCCCCGGAGCGCCCGCTCTCCCTTGTGCGTGGTTGATGGCACACGGACTTAGTGTTGTTCTTCTGTAAATTAATTTCTTCTGCTGGTCCCAGCACCCCATTCTTTTCTGTTGTGTCGCAGCAACACCGAACACATCAATTGCATCAATCATAAAAGTATTAGGTGATCTCCAAGGCTTGAACAAAACATTTCACTAGCGCATTGCCAGTCACTCTGCGATTTAGCAGAGGGGCAGCGGACCGGTTTCAGCTCTCACTTCCTGTTGTTATCACTGCCAACACCATTCTGATCTCCCTCCTCAGCTTTGGTGGAGTTCCCCTCCCCCGGCTGCTTTTTGTTCTGTGTCTCTTCTAGATACTGCTGGACGGCCTTGAGCACGGCGTTCTCCACCAGCCTCTTACTGAGCCTGACCAGTTCCGCATCCTCAGGCTCCTTTCGGTCCTTCTCACCTACATTCCACAAGAGAAGAGAGGTCACTGAGCTCATATTGCCATAGCAACTTGGCCCCGAGGGCCCAGCTAGTTAAAAGAGCAAGTGTCCTTCACTCTGGCAAATGGGATCTATAATTCCAACAAGAGTAGGTTGCTTTTTCCTGTGATATTTGTCCAAGCAGGAACCTGCCCGGCACACCCTTGCAGGCAGCGCTGCAGCCTTTCATTCATTTCTACAGGGCTCTATGCTCCTCTCTCACCCAAAGATAATGACAACTGTGGAGCTGTGCATCCACACCTGGGGTCTCGAGCACATGAATTCACCAAGGAGATCTGGATCTGCTGCCCCCTCTCCGATGCTAACTATCAGGGAATCAAGATTGCCCCAATCATCTTACAGGTGAAGATGACTCGTGTTAAAATGCTTGGTATAGAGATCCATTGTCGATAAACTCCCAGCACTCACACCAAGACAGATGTAGTAATCACGGCCAGTGGCAACTGGCTTAAGAGGACTAGCTTCCTATTTTTAACATCTCTTAGCTATCACTGTAATTCTAGAGACAGGAAATTCTCCTAGGAAGAGTTAAGATCCTGGTGGGAACTTCTCGGAAGTCACTGCCTTAGGGTCATTTTTCTGTCCCTATGGTGAACACCAAGGTGTCAGCATGTAAAGTATTTGCTTTACTGCTGTAAATAAGAGCCACTCCTCCTCCCTCGTCCTTACACTATCTACCACCCATCCACACTCCAAATCCACTCTATCCTTGGGAAAGGCAAAAGGGGCTCTTGCACTATGTCTAGTCAGTACCCTTAGTCCCGCCATTGAGCTGTGTGCTTGGAAGGCAGATGGATGGAGGTGAAGACAGTACATTGCCCACCCAACATAAGATGACCTCACTGTGGGACAAGCCAAGGGCTCATGATGACCAA
This sequence comes from Rhynchomys soricoides, assembly GCA_019843965.1. Taxonomy (NCBI): domain Eukaryota; kingdom Metazoa; phylum Chordata; class Mammalia; order Rodentia; family Muridae; genus Rhynchomys; species Rhynchomys soricoides. Next base: position 1,009,515 of record JADRCH010000256.1, read on the forward strand.
GCCAGTGCGACACCTGCATGCTCAGGACTAGGGCAGGATACCATGGGTGTGAGCAGGAGCACAGATATTGTTTTCTATCCACGTATACAACCGGGCTTGGGGAACAAAAGGTGCGCCCAGAATCATACCTGGCCCCTGACTGCCTTCAGAGCCCCATTATTTGTCTAGAGCACACATGCGGGTTGCCACCCCTTCCTTCCAGGAACAAACATCACAAATGAAAGGGAGGACCTTTCATTTAAGTCCAACCTAGAAGAGATGCCCTAGCAACTGCTTCCCCCTCAAATGTGGCAATATGGCAAACACCATGATTAGAAGTTTAAGCACATGTGCACCGAAAACATGTTCAGAATGGAGTAAGCTTTGACTTGGGTAATTACAGAGCAACTATTAATCAGATACTATGAAAGGCAAGAAAAAAATTGCTACTAATATAACTTTAGACAAAAGTTCAGATTTTTCCTAATAAGAATGAATGGAAATGTTACCTAATATTTAAATTATTTGATCTCGATCTTATATCACAATATTACCCTGTATAGATGGCATTCTTATATGCATTACAAGCAACTATTTGTACAGTTGCTCTTCAAATTTAAAACAGAAAATGAGATGCAAATGAAGGGATGCTATTTAACATCTCTTTTTCGAAACATGACTTTTAAATTTGTAAATCTCCTACCTAGGCTCACTCTATAGCCAGGCCAGAGACTGTAATTTTGTGGACTGTTCTAGAACTCCAGCCTGCTTTCTCACTGGATAAGATAAACAAGGTTGAACTTAAGTTTCATTAATAACTCATTCTCCAAAATCCCTCCCAGTTCTAATATCAAGGACCTTGTTATTTCCGTCAATGAAGTGTCTTTGTGACTTTAAGTGTTAAGGTATTTGAAACACCCAGGGATTCTGGTTCTACTATATTTCCATTCTCAGGATGCAAGTTCAATGCTAGTGTGTGCTACAGAGGAAGGTGCTGATTGATGCCTTTCTTAAAGAGAGGCTGAAATATAAAAGCTTCCCACAAATGGTGAGTTTCCTTCTGGTTGCCCTGGTTTTGTTCATAACTTTACTATTATTCATGTCGATCACACAGAAACCATGGTTATCTTTGACACTTTCCTGCCCTTCACCAGCCCGCTTCATCGAAGAACACGTTAATATGTGCTACACAATCTCTCCTGTCTTTGAGGCACCTGACAAAATGCCTCGAGATTCACTTTTCTAAAGTGTCCCTTTCAGACTGGGCATGGCAGCACACACTTCTAATTACAGTGTCTAGGAAGCAGAGGCAGGTGGCATATCTCTGTGAACCTGAGGCCAGCCTGATCTACAGATCAAGTCACAGGCCGGCCAAGGGTACAAAGTGAGACCCTGTCTCAAAAAAAACCAAAAAACCAAAAACAAAAACAAAGAAGCAAACAAACAAAACAACAAACAAACATTCAATTTGTTAATTAAAAAATCAGATAAAATATCCCTTCCAGTTTCCACTTACCAGGGAAGCAAGCTCACATTTCAGGGCTCCCTGAGGTTTGCATAAACAGTCACTATTGTCTCCAACATCCTCAGAAGCTTCCAGATCATTCCTTATTACTGGATGGCTCCACCCTTTCCCTTCCCATTAAAAATTTACCTACTCCAAGTAACTTTCCTTGCCTTGCTCAGCGGGAAGGGCAGGCATGTGTATGTGCTCATTTGGCCATTCTGTCACTTACTCACAAATGTGTCCTAAGTAGTAACTATATGCCTATAGAAATAGTCTAAGTGTTTACTGTATGCCTATAGAAATAGTCTTAGTAGTTGCTATATGCCTATAGAAATAGTTTAAGCATTTACTATATGCCTATAGAAATAGAGTCTATTTACTATCTGCCTATAGAAATAGAGTCTATATTCTCTCAGTCTACAGAAATATCACAGAGAATAAACCAAGATATTGTCCTGGCTTTCTTTAATTCTTTTATAAATGATGGACATCCTTTATTAATTCACAAAGGCATAGTCTGGTGTCTGGGAACATGGTTCAGTCAGGAATACGTCTGCATGCAAGCACGGGACCTGCAATGCTGGCAACTGGGGAAGGGGAGGGGTGTCGGGGAGAGCCCTGGAGCTCACTGGCCAACTGTTCTAACTAACTGGTAAACTCCAGACTCACTGACTGGGGAAGGGGAGGGGTGTCGGGGAGAGCCCTGGAGCTCACTGGCCAACTGTTCTAACTAACTGGTAAACTCCAGACTCACTGAGAAACCCTGTCTCAAAACATAAGGTGGAGTGTGATCAAGAAAACAGCTCCCATCTATGTCTGGCCTCTACGTGTATGTATAGGCATGTGCACATACACCTGCATGTATGAACACATGCATCCACCCACATGCACACAAGCCCAGGTTTGAGGACTGCAGCTATAATAGATCTCTCTTACCCTCCTCTCTGCTGACATATGGCACAGCTTATTCATTACAATGCTCAATAATTTATTTTGCCCAGTGAATTTTTATTGAAATCCTTGGAAGCAGTAGAACAGTTTTGAATGTTATTATCGTCCTATATAAATAGTATACCAAAGCCAGAAATTTAAATGTAAAATTAAATCTAAAATAAAAGCAGAGAGTTCCAAAATAATTCAAATTCCTATATGAAAATTTTACATCTACTTTAACTGATGAACCAGATTGGTAAAAAAAAAAAATATATCTACCAATCATAAGTTAACAATCCACAATAAGTAGTTAATTTCACCAATCAATCAAACTAACAAATCTTCCAGATCCAACCTGGACTCTAGCATCCCCACATAATTTCTGCAAACCCACCCAGGCTACTAATACTATCCCACAGTAAACTGGGTGTGGGGGCACAGGACTATAATCCTAAAACCACAGAGGTTCAGCTAGGAGGATATGCAAGCTCATCCCTGGCTACATAGGGAGCTTAGGGCCAGCCTGGAATACATAAGATTCTGTAAACGTGTTTATATATATGTGTATGCATACACATGTGCATCCAGGGAAGATGTGTAAGAACGCACCAGTTCAAGAGACCAGAATCTTCATTCCAGGGAGAAATTGTCTTTTAGTTTTCTGTAGAGCTGGTGCAACTTACAGAGACATTTTCAGATTAACGCTATGCTTAACAACTGCATCAGGGCAGCAGTCTCTCAGGCTGACCTCCAAGATAAAGGGCATTCCCCCAGTGCCTCGTTAATAACAGCAGCTCAGCACAGTATGCCAATACACACACCTCTCTTTTGGTTCCAATAAGATACTTAAAGAAGTAAACAAAAATATTCCTAATAAAAGCATCAAACTCTCGATCCAAGTATCCTTTCTTGGTTTATGTGGTGTACTGACTCTCATACCTATTGAAGCAACTAGCTTCTGCCTCTGATACTGTATTTGAGAAATCTCCCTAACATGTCTTTAATGGGAGTGTTTGAGACTGAGTCTCCCTCTGTAGCCCAGGATGGCCCGGACTCATCACGGAGCCAATAACAGTTACAGCAGACAATAATCCCTGTCTCGACCTTCCAAATGCAGGAATTATAGGCATCAACCACCACACCTGGCTCCACAGTGTCTTAGAAAGATACTAAAAATATACAAGAAATGAAAAATCTTTTAAAACTACAAAACACAGCCAAATACGTTGGCATATGCCAATGATCCTAGCAGTCAAAAGGATGCAGCAGTAGCGTAAATGAGAGTCTAACCTGTATTTTTTTATGGTGAGTCTTAGACCACTCTGGGCTATAAAATAAGCTTATCCCAAAATATCAATCACTAAATGAGAATGAATCCACTCAATACTGTATATTCTAAAGGGTACAACATTTAAAATATTTCTCAATAAACTTTACATGAGCAATTAAGAGTAATCAACTGTTGGGCAGTGGTGGCGCACATCTTTAATCCCAGCACCTGGGAGGCAGAGACAGGCGGATTTCTGAGTTCGAGGCCAGCCTGGTCTACAGAGTAAGTTCCAGGACAGCCAGGGCTACACAGAGAAACCCTGTCTCAAAAAAAAAAACCATTGTCTACCAATGTAGTATGATTTATTCATGGTCTGTATGTATGATTAGGTTTTACTTTTTTGTGATAGTCAAAACAAAACAAACAAACAACAACAACAACAAAAACCTCCTCAGTGGTGGCAAGAAAATTCTAGAACTCGTAGGATAATTTAAGATGACTCTTAGTGTTGCTCAGATGATCTTAACATATGAGCTGAGCTGACTCAACAAAAGCTGGGCTGATGTCACATGGAAGGCTCTAGAGATTGCCACCAGCATCCTATGTCTTGCCAACATCTAAGTGCCTGTTTGTACCAACAAAAGTAAGTCAATGGATAGTAATACAATTTCTAATCAGAAAATATAATATAAAGTTGATAGAGAAGAGAGGATGAAGTGAGGAGAAAAGACACAAAACAGATACACACACACACACACACACACACACAGTGGGGGGACATATCAAAATGAGAGCCTTCACAGCTGAGAACATCAGCACTTGTCATTGCACATCAAGTGTCACAAGCCTCATTAGGGAAAGCAGAGCCTCTCTGACCCCTGAGGCTGCAACAGCAGCTCCCTGGCTGTCACTATGCCACACAAAGAACATATTGCATTATACCACGAGTTCTACAGGTTGTATTTGCATTCTCATGAGAAAACACAAAAGAAGAAAAGCTGAGAGGTTTATGAATGTTCAAAAGGAATGCACACAAAAGGAAGGTTGGTATGAAGGCTTGGCCCTATCACACCATGCCATGCTGAAGACTACAAATGTTAAAAGACAAACAGTAAGGGATGAGGACAAGATTCCCCGGGAAGCAGCATCTGAGGGGCTTTCCAATGTGACTGCAAGAATGGAAAGGACAGGCAATGGAAGTCTCAATTAAACACTGTAGAGCCGTTGACATTTGTGGTGGCCTGTGCCAATAACTAATACTTTGGGGATAGAGGTAGGAAGAGCCCCAGTTCAAGGTCACCATCACCAGCTACACAGTGAGTTCAAGATCAGACATTGTCTCAAAAACCCAAACAAACAAAACCAAAACAGAACCAGTCACTGAAACTGCAACTGGGAAAAGGGAAGTCTGGAAGAGGATGTTACTGATGGCAGCTTGCAGGCAAGATCTTAGGAGGAAAGGCTCAGTCGGCTAATGGGTTTGATGCTCCCATAAGGCAGTGTAGCACACACTAAACTGAAGCCACTAGTGACTTGCCAATAGTTGGTGTGAAAAGAATCCCTCACCTCCACTAGAAAGAACTCGAGTGTTTTCAACAAAGGTGAAATCCGTGAGTCAAGTGTGAGCAAGTTAAGCCTTGGGACACAAGGTGACAGATCATGTGAGGAAATATGTCAGGTAGCCAACAAGCTGAAGGTGGCAGATGTCCATGTATAGCCTGTAGGGCCGGACAGCAGTTCTCCACAAATAACTGCTCACAGTCACTGAGGACTGCAAACCAGCCAGGAAAGCCACCCTTGGTGATGCTTCTGAATACTCTAATGTGGCCTTACAGACCTGCAGTCAAGACTGTTCAAAAGGCCAGGCATGACTGTCACATGCCTGTATCACAGAACTAGGCAGACCGAGGCAGGAGGGTTAAATGTCAGGGAACAGTGTGAATTACACAGTAAGGACAAGAGGTTGAAAAAACAAATAGAGGAAATGAATGGAAAGAGCAACAATTCCCTTAGATCTGAACAAGGCCTTCCTCAGCATCTCCCCGTTTCTTCAAAATGTACACTTGCTGTTCTAGAAATCCAATTATGTCTGCCATAGTAAAGGACTTTTGCTTATAACTGTGACCATGTATGGAAGTCAGACATGGTGGCCCACACCTTTAATCCCCATACCAGGATGTAGAAGCTGGCAGATCTCTGGGAGTTCAAGGCCAGTCTGGTATGCACTGGACAGCCAAAACTACGTAAAGTGACCCTATTTCAAAAACAACAGCAAAAATGTATGGCTGGTCATCAGGCATGGCAAAAGACAGTCAACATCACTAGTCGTCAGAGAGACAAGTCATAAGTCACAGCAAGATGCCACTACTCACCCATTCAAATGACTCGATTTAAAGGACACAAAACACTAAGGGTTGTTGGGGATATGAAGCCAGCAAGTATGTCTTCTACTGCTGCTGAGAAGGCCAATATCCCACTTTGGGGAGTTTGGGGGAATTCTTAGAGAAGTTGACTATATTCTCACCACACTATCTAGCAATCTCCCCCTCTAGCTTGACTTGAAAACAGGTGAATGCAAGCATATGCTCACCAAATCACTTAGCAATACCTGGAGCACTACTCAGAAGTGCCTTAAACTAGAAACTACCTAAGCAGCCTCCGTCTGATGGATGAACCGAAAGGCTGTGATAGGTCCATGCGGTGAAAAAAATCCAAAGGAAGGAAGCACAGGCTATCCTAAGATACACCAGGTGACAGAGGCCAAACCAAAGAGGATACACATATGTGACTTCGTGTTTGATGCTACAGAAAAGGAAAGCTAGATGGGAACACGTGGTTTGGGGGAGCGGGGAGATGAACAAGAAGGGATGTGAAAGAATTCTGGAGGGTGGTGGAGCTGTTTATGATCTTGCTTTGGTTATTATGACTCTCATGTTCAATAAAGCTCATAGAACTAAACATGAATAAGAGCAGATTTACTGCATGTAAAGTAGACTTCACTTTTTAAAATGCTAACGGGAACAGTTTCTTCCCAGTATTGCCTCTATGGGGGTCACCAGAGGGCTCCCTGATGAGCCTGTTTGTCACTCTGCCATTAGCCCATGGCTGCCCATAAGGATGACTTCCCGGCTCCTTGCTATTTTAAGACACACCCCAACTGCAACTCGTGTAATCTCATGGCTGCAGGCCTGCTTCGCGGTTGTTGTCCTTGTGAATCATAGTTTTCTGTTGTGCTCAGTATCAAAATATTTTCCACAAAATTGACTGGGGTGACTTGTGAGTGTGGATAGGAGCCAAATAGACCATTTCTCTTTTTCTGTTCTCTATATCAGACACATCATCCACTCAATCTGCTCCAAGAGTACAAACTAATTTGGCACCAGTGTGAGGCTGACAGGTGATCACTATCTGGTGCTGAAGTCTGCTTCCTGGGGGTGGCAGACTCTCTACAGTTTGTTTTCTTTGGGATTGGCTCTGTGTTATCTGTAGAGTCTACCTAGGAGTCCATATCATAATCACTATCACATAAGGGGAACTGTGGAGTTTTCTCTCTACATTTCAGCTCCTGCTTTTGTTCCAGTTGGAATGGGAGAATTTAAGGTCCCTGATTGGTCACTAAGGCCACTCTGGGTCATTCAGTGCAAAACTGACCAAGATGAATAATTCTGAATCAGGAAACAAGAGGTAGATATTATTAATACAAATCTGGGTCCACAGGAGTATCAGTAGAAGGGTGAATATTGTTGAAAAAATATTTTAGGATGAAGAGACATGTCATAAGCATAGATTTTTCAAGAAATTATCTCTTGATCTGCAGAAAACATGAAGTCTGGAAATGAAGTCGTGCTTAGCATCGTGAGGGCCATCTGATTGCCATTTAGTTTAGGAGCACTGGACATGATAGCTGACTTCTGAGCTCTCAGTCACTTTACTAAAACACCTGCTCGTGATAAGACATGCTTCCCCTAAGCTTGTATTCTAAACTATGCCTTAGTTCAAGCAGAAAGGATAGTACTTTCCCATTCTAAATTCGGTATTCACCAAGGTAGGTCATCCGAGTACATGCTGCCAACCAATCTAATCAAATAACATAAAGCAAAAGCTATGGTTGCCACTTTGGCTCTTTAGAAGCAATACAGATACGCCCAGGTCAGGAGGACCGCCAGGCTGAGAACATTTCCACAGGTCACCATGGCAATAACGGGGACAGCTTTCTCTTCCCATTTGGAGGGATTCCCACATTATAAAGCAGGGTCAGAAACGTTATCGACTTGGTTTTCACAGTGAGGTGAGGTGACTGTTAACATACAGTGACACCAGGGGTTTACAGCCACAGAGATGGGAATCTGGGGTTCTCCCACTAAAGACCGGAAGTTTAGCCCATCTGGAACACCTGCCCCTGACAGGTAGCCTGAGAACTCTCAACCTGGAGCAGAGATGGTAAACACGAAAACTGCCAATGATTGGATGATTGACTGGAGAACCAGAAAAGTCTGCTTTCACTCCCGGGACCTCCTTCTCCACTGAGCTCGCAGTCTAAGTAACTTGATTGACTGTCACAAGATTCCTCCCTCCCTGCCTTCTCTTTCCTCCCTCCTCTCTTTCATATTTCTACCTTTCCTTCCACAAACATCAACTAAGCACCCTCTGTCTGTGATAAGCACCTGCATTATGAATATAGAACACAGAAACAAATGCAAATGGCCCTACCTTCAGAAAACCTGCAATTCAACAGAAATGCATGACAATAATACAATGTCATACATACTCTGAAGGAAAGAGGAGTATAGAGTGGATACACATATAAAGACTGGCAGGCTGGAGAGATGGCTCAGCAGGTAAGAACACTGGCTGCTCTTCCTGAAGACCAAGGTTCAAATCCCACCACCCACTTGGCAGCTCACAACTCTCTGTAAACCCAATCCCATGGCATTTGACATTCACTTCTGACCTCTGCAGTCACCAGGCATACACATAGGACATACATACATAGAGACAAAACAGCTGTATATGTTAAATAAATAAATATAAAAAATTAAAAGACTATAGACAAGGCCTGGGATGTGGCTCAGGTGGTAGGGTGCTTGCCTAATATGCACAAAGCCTTGGGTTCATAAACTGGAATTCTTGGACATACCTCTAATTTTAGCAATCAAGAGGCAGAATCAAGGGGTCAGAAGTTTGAGGTCATCCTTGGCTATATAGATATCTCAAATTCCAGGCTAAGTACCTGAGCCCACTCATCATCAGAGAGCCTTTCTCTGGCAGCTGATGGGAGCAGATGCAGAGACCCACACCAAAACATTAAGTTAGAGTTCAGGAAACCCTGTAGAAGAGGCAGAAAGAAGGATTGTAGGAGCCAAAGGGGTCATAGATATCAGGAGAAGACAGCTCACAGTTGATTAACTAAGCAGGGCTCATAGGGATTCACACATCCTATGTGGGTCTGGGCTAGGTTCTCTACATACATGCTGTGGTTGTCTAGCCTGGCATGTTTGTGGGACTCCTAACACTGGGGGTATCTCCAACTCTTTGGCCTGCTCTTTGGACCCTTTTCATCCTGTATTGTTTCACCCAGCCTTGATATGAATATATGGTGGATGGATAGATAGATAGATAGATAGATAGATAGATAGATAGATAGATAGAGATAGAGATATATGGTATCCCTGGGAGGCCTGTTCTTTTTGGAGACAGAGAAGAGGTGGTTCTAGGAGAGAGGAAAGAGAGAGGGAACTGGAAGGAGTGGAGGGAGGGGAAAAGGAGTCCATGGACGGGACGTATCATATGAGAGAGAATAAATAAATGAATAAATAAATGGTCAAGTCTAGGGCAAAATGCCCAAAGCCTGGCGTGGGTGGAAGGAGGTGGTGCTCAAGTCGGGTGCACCAGGTAGAATAGCTTGACCTGACAACATAACACTACCTACCTGGCATACTGCTGGTGTGACCTGTGTGGCTAAGGGCAGTCTTGCTCCAGTGTGTGGTAACTAATGAGGTAAGGAGGAGAATGGTGAGGTTGGAAGCTCCCAGGCCGTGCTGAGGAGGGAGCAGGGCTTCTATTTCCTTGAAGGATCAAACTAAACTTCCGTGTTCTAAGATACTCACAAATTTTAAAAGCTTATCTATACAAATGGTGGTTTGTTTCAACTGCTGAGGCATAATACAATTCTTAGAACATTGCTGTGTGTGTAAACTTGGTTCACAGAGACCTTTTACTTTATAAGAAAACACCACATTTGCTACTAAGTGATATCTTAATTCTGTTGTAAATAAACAGACACCTCTTTGGGAGGGCACTAAAATATCAGAATAAGTACAGAGTAGGTGAGAACATCACAAGCTCTTCACGTGTGTGCATGTGCACGTATGTGGGTACACGTTTCTGTTTTTAAGCAGAGTCTCTAGCTTTCCTCAAGCTCCCTATGTATCTAAAGGAAAGCCTGAACAGCCCGTCCTGCCCCAAACCTCGGGAATACTGGGACTACATGCATGTGACAAGCATGTTCAGCCTACACAACATCAGGTATCAAACAGTCACCACTGTCAGGGCTTCCTGTGTAGCCCACCAGCTTGGTTCCTACATGGACAGAGGCGCTGGAAACATGCACAGAAGGAGGAGACCAGAGACGCCATGAACCCAGCTCACTGCTCCTCCTTATGGAATGAGCCAGAGTCTGGCTCTGCTGTAGCTGCTTGGCCACTTCCCTGGAGCGCTGAGCATAAGTAGTCAAGTCCACCACGACATGTTCTAGTACCGGCTGTTCTACACACGGGTTTCTGCTTCTCCAGCTCCCCAACCACCCATTCCTGGTAACTGTGTTCATGAACTCTCTTAATAATAACAAACCTGCCTCACATTAAGCACCTGGTATGTGGCATCTCTCCCACATAATAAGTCCAAAGCGCAATCCAATTTCTACGTATGTCAAAAGAAGGATCTGGAAACCAGGAGACTTAGCTAACTCTACATTTCTAAAACCTGCCAAAGCTGTAACACAAATACAGATCAGCACGGCTCTAAGACATCACACTTTGGACATCGTCCCACAATGCTAATCTTTACCTACTATTTATACAATTACACTTTCTATAATCCTTCTCATTCTAAAATGAGACTTATGATCTTAAAATACATTAATGCCTTTTCTCCAGCGACAGGGTCAGAATGTCATACCTGTGTCCCTGTGAAGGCCACTCAGCCTTCCTCTGTCCCACTCTCTTTAGTTAAAAAGCACAGATGACAGCAGCTCTACAGTGCAGGGCCATTGTGAAGATTAAGAGAAAGCAGCGACTGAACAGTAAGCACTTGCATTCTTTTCTGTCTTTTTAAAAGATTTTTATTTTTACTCGTGTACATGTGTGAGGGGGCAGGGTGTACGTGTGTGTGAGTGAGGGTGCCTGCAGAGCCCAGAAGAGAGCTCTGGATCCACGGGAGCTGACAAGTTGCAAGCTCTCCAACTTGAGCGCTAGAAACTGAACTTGGGTCCTGCACAAGAGCAGTACAGGGTCTTAACCAGTACACTGAGCCATCGCTCCCACCACTATTTCTTAAAACTCTTTTAAAAGTTGTCTTTAAAATCTGGGGAAATAATTGCAAACAAGAAGTTTATATTGCATGGACAGGTAGCATAGTAGTGAGTGTAGCTGCTTCTAGCAATGCTCATTGTTCTGTGTAGCTTAAACTACACTCCTTTGCAATCAAAGGATGTCCCATTTTGGTTTAGAGAAGAACTATTGTAAATTAATTAAACTTGCAAAAGATGTCCAGCAGACATATAAACAGACTGCACCAGGAATAGCAGGGTACAGATGGCTTTCGGTTTCTAGATGCACTGAACTCAACTGTGCAGCACTGTAAAAATAATCACATCAGGTTCGGTTTGCATGCACCTCCTCTGAGAGCACACCTACTATAGGACAGGTGTCACACACTCATGATAAATGCCACAGTCATTCATCAGAGTCATCTCAGCTTTCTCTCATCTTCTTGACGATCATTACACACCTTCCATCACAAGGCTTCTTGCCAGCCAGTCACTCCTTTCTGTTAAATTCCCAAAAGATCCAATATAGTCATTAGCATAAAAACATAGTGGTGGAGTAAAAATTAAAATCAGGACCAATAAAAAGAAATTTTAATAAGCAAGTAAAGACCAGGGAAGAGCTCGGGTGATAGAGGGGAGGATCATAGAGCCACGAGGCTCCCCATGTCCTCAAGCTCAGAGCAAAGCAGCATGCTGATTCTCCATGTCAGGAGCCCATGTCTGGATCAGGCTTGCTCCGTAGCTGCACAGGACTTGGGGCCATATTCCTCCCAAACCTTCCTCCCACTCTTTCCGTAAGCAAACAAGATCACTGGTCTCACTCCACTCCTGTCCGTGTGTCCTGGCTCCCCTTGCTTCCTACAGGGCTGCGAAAAACTTCACCTAGGGGAGCCAAGTAGGAGAGGGAAGCAATGGCCCATGGGCCATCCAGGGTAGTTCCTGATTTTCTATGTGGGAAGAAGAGAGGAACTCTTTGTTTCCCAGAGCTTAGGGAAGTCCCACCTCCATAACCCAGTGAGGCCAGCGAGGGTGAGAACAGAGAAGCTGCTGGGAGCCATGGCTCCTAACACCAAGCAAAAGCTGAGAAGGTGAGGGCTGCTCGGTAAGTGGTTACCAAGCAAGCACATGGAGCTGAGTTCAACCCCCAGAACCCACGAAAATGCCAAGGCAGCTGCACACATGACCTCAGCACTGGAGAGCCAGAATCAGACAGGCAAGACTCCTGGGGCCAGGTGGCCATTCAGTTTTGAATGAACCCCAAGGCAGAAACCCTGTCTCAAAAAGAAAAAAAAAAAGCCATTACACATACACGTGCACACACATGAGCACACAAATAAGACACATGTGTGTACACATGACTGAACTTAGGGGTGGAGAAGTACAGGGCCATCAATGTTCAGACAGGCTGTCTTGTTTGCACTCATGAGCCAATGCATCTTCTCAAAGATCCTTCATTTTCATTGAGACTCTTCTTGATATATCAGCTCCTGTCACGGCCTCATTGACTCTTCCAGTTTACTCTGGTTCCCAGGCACCTCCCAGATTCCTCAGACTTTACAGCTATTTTAGCCAACGCTACCTTAGGCCCTGCCATGAGCCTTTGGTTCTCTTTAGACCCTGACAATGGCCAGTCTATTGTTCTCAGTGCAGATCTGCAATGGCTATAGGCTTAAGTCCCCACCTTCTCACTAGCTGGTCCCCACAGCAGGGACTGGCAGTGGTCTTCTTAATACACAATCACAGGACTAGTTTAAGGGCTATCCGCCATTCCCTCCAAACAGTGTAAACAAAACTAGAGCACATACATAAGGGTTTTAAAAATAATATTTACAAGCTGATGACAAATTAGCTTTTAAGTAATTTGTTCTCTTTCATGAAGGGGAAGAAAGAGGACCAGCGGAGATGGCCAGAGAGGGAGGAATGGGGTGACTATGAGCAACACGCATACACACATACACCAGTGCTGTAACTAAATCCAGAATTCAGTAATAATCTGTGCATCTTAAGTTTGTTAAATGTATGTAAATCAGGTTTTTCCTTAGAAACATTAACTAATTTGAATTTTCATATACCATGCCTATTTTGAAATAGTCACATTTTATAGACCTTAAAATGTTTTTATTCAAACTACAAATTTTACAGTTTAAAAAAAGCTCACATCATTGTTTAATATGATTACTACTTTTGTCTCCAAAGAAATAAGAACTACAAACTAGCATAAACTAAATGTTTATCTTGGAGCAATGGAAAACATAGATGTTATTAAAACACAGCCAAAAAGCATGGGTCTGTTATTCAGCTGTGGTGTCTCAGCTCCGACCCTTCCTCCTCATTAGGATTGTGATACAAAGGCTGAGGCTCACAATTCATCCCTCGGCCAGATGCACCTGTTAGGTTCTCCCAGCAGATGGCTAGAGGTTAAATGAAAACTGCACTAA
>JADRCH010000256.1:1023587-1042249 GCA_019843965.1 Rhynchomys soricoides
TGCTCCTCATTGCCCCTCACTGCCTCTCACTGCTCCTCACTGCCCTTACTTCCTCTCAATGCCCTACTCCTCACTTTCCCTCACTGCCCCTCACTGTCCCTCACTGCCCCTCACTGCCCCCCACTGCCCCTCACTGCTCCTCACTGCCCCTCACTGCTCTTCACTGCCCCCCACTGCCCCTCACTGCTCCTCACTGTCCCTCACTGCTCCTCACTGCTCCTCACTGTTCCTCACTGCTCCTCACTGCTCCCCACTGCCCCTCACTGTCCCTCACTGCTCCTCACTGTCCCTCACTGTCCCTCACTGTTCCTTGCTGCTCTGCAGTCCTCTCTACTGATCCCCATTGCTCCCCATTGCTTCCCACTAATCCTTACTGCTCCACACTGCTCCAGGTTCCAGAAGCAGTTGGTTCCAGTTTTTATCTCTTCTCCCTACTCCTCTGTCATTCCCTTGGAGGTACAAGCAGAGCTGACAGATGTCCCAACCTTGTGGGCCAAAATTCCAGCTTTACTGGTGGCTTTCCCAAGTCCCAGAGGCCCCTCCCTGGATACAGAAACCCTCTTCAAAGATCTCAGTCACATAGGACCCTTCTTTCCATAAGTTACCCAAGCCTGAAAGTATGTTTACTTCAGTCTTGATTTTACACTCATTATTACTCCAAAGTCTATTTCACTAATTTCCTACGTTAAGTTTTCTGTTAAAATACCGGGTATAGTTCCCTGCTTTCTTTGCTATGCCATAGCTAATATCTGCTATTTCCCCTCACATGCTTCTGTAACTACTAGTGATTCCAACAGTAAAGAAACAAAGGGCACAAAGGTAAAAACATACAAAGTTAAAGCAGCTACAACTGCATTATTTCACAAACACACTTAGTCTAATTTTCCATTAGAGGTTAAGTAAGTTGTATATATCCAGTGGTGAATATATACTTTCATCCCAGTGAATCTTTGGCTTAGATTTAATATGGCAATTTAAAAAGAACATTAGAGTAAAGCTAAGGTCTCAATACAACTTCCATTCTAAAGACAATAGCACAGCAGGCAGCACACATTGGCTTGCTATAACTAGGACTTGCTGGTTCTCAGGGAGTTCAATAACCAGCATTTATAATAGAACATGGGGTAGACAATGGCGTGCCTAAACAATCGCCCAAACTTGTCTTTACACTCTGTATTTTAAAGCAAGTTTGCCAATCCTAAAGGCATTCATTTACTCAGTAGTCACTATAAATTAATTTAAAAGCACACATTGTTATAAAAAGTTTTGGTCTTCTACTTAAAGTTTAGTGGCAAAACAGTTCGGAAATTTTGCCTTTAAAATCTTCTACCATACAGAGAAGGCAGAGGAAAAGAATGTGGGGAGACAGAACTGGAATCGGCGAGAAGGGGAATCTCTGGGATGAGTTAGAAACCTAGGACAATGAAAACTCCCACCAGTCTATGAGGGTGAGCCTAACTAAGCCGCTTAGCAATGGGGGATATGGAGCCTGAAGCAGCCATGTCCTGTAACCAGAAAATCCTTCCGATGGAGGGACTGGGACACCAACCCAGCCACAAAACCTTAGGCCCACAATCTCTCCTGCCAAGAAGATGTGCAGGGATAAAGATGACACAGAAATCAAAGAAATGGCCAACCAATGACTGTCCCAACTTGAGACCCATGCCATGAGATAGAGCCCAACCTCTGACACCAATTAATGATATTCTGCTATACTGCCAGAAAGGCAACTAGCATAAATGTTATGTGAGATCCAGCAGCTGATGGAGACAGATACAGAGAGCCACAGCCAAACATTAGGCAGGGCTTGAAAAATTGTATGAAAGAGGGGGAGGAAGGATTGAAGAAGCCAGAGGGGTCAAGGACACCACAAGAAAACCTACAGAATTAACTAACCTGGGCCCATAGGGGCTCACAGAGACTAAAGCACTAAATAGAGAGAGTGCATGAGATGGACCTAGCCCCTCAACAAATATGTAACAGTTGTGCAGCTTGGTCTTCATGTGGGACTCCTAAGAGCAGGAGCAAGAGCAGGAGCTGTATCTGACCATTGCCTGCAGTTTAATCTCTTTCCCCTAACTGTGCTGCCTGGTTTAGCCATACTAGGAGAAGATGCACCTAGTCCTACTGCAACTTGATATGCTTGATATCCATGGCTTGATATCCATGGGAGGCCTCCCTTTCTCTGAGCCTGTTCTGAGGAGAAAGGGAAATCAGGAGGACGGTAGGGAGGTGAGGAGAGAAAAGGAAGGACCAGAAGATTGCAGGAGGTGAGGTGAGAGGGAGGGACTGGGAGGAGAGGAAAGTGGGGAGGCTGTGATCCAGATGTAAAGTAAATTAATTAATAATAATAATAACATGAAGAGAAATCTACCATACAACATACTATATGTTACGAATACAAAGTCCACTCAGATGTCTCTATTAACAGTTCATTTGCATACTTTTTCCTCTTACCTGTCACTCCCTCCCCTTTATCCTCCCATCCAGTCCCCACCCACATCCATTCATAATTATCTATTCTATTTCCATTTCCTAGGGAGATCTATCTGCTCCCCGGTCCTTACTTCAGACCTAACCTCTACTGTTCTACAGATTGTATCTTGCATATCACTGACTCCATTAATTTATCTATTCATCCCGATTGCTGCCCCTCTACAGAGTTTCTTCCAATCCACCCTTCCCTTCTCCTCTGAGAGGGTGTGGACTCCCTGGGTATTTCCTTATCCTGGAACATCAAGTCTCCATTTGCATATTTTTTACTATGTAATAGAAAACTTACTATAAAAATAATTAGAATGTTTCTAGACTTAATGTATCATCATCATTTGACTTCTTTGTTTACATTTATATGTCTGTGGTATGTTTCTGTGTATGTGGTGTGTTTCTGTGAGTGTGTGTGTGTGTGTGTGTGTGTGTGCACATGCCACAGAATGCATGTGGAGGTCAGAGGACAACTTGTAGGGATTAGGTCTCACCTTCTACCACGTAAGATCAAACCAAGTCATTATACTCAGCAGTAAGCACCAGTACTGGCTGAGCCATCTCCAAAGCCGACCACTTCACTCTAAGGCCCATCACTTAACAACTTGTTAAAACAGCCACTGTCCCTAAACTAGTCTCAGAAGAACCATAAAGAGCACGTTCCCTTCCACATGTCTAACCTCCTACATAGTCTAAGACAGCTAATTCTCCTTCCCTCATCCCAGCCCGTGGTTGGAATCCTTCAGCCTCCTGGGGTGTGTTTGCAGTCTCTTCTCCATCCTGACCTTCCTTAGGACATGTTCAGGTGCAACAGAACTTTAAGGTTTGATTACAATAAAGTTAGACATGACATATCAGATTAACAAATCATCCACTTGCCAGTTTATATGAAATCATAAATTATATCATTCAAAAGCCCGAAAACACTGACTTTATAGCTAATTTTGGTTGTACATTTAAAACTGACATATGTTAGGTATCCAATTAAAGTTTGATGCCATTCACATGGCAAATGCCAACAACGGTTCTGACCACAATTAGCATGGGATGGAGGCTATGGGCAAGTGAGCAAGCGTGGACCATTCTGTTCTCTGGAGTCCTCCTTCCCTTGCCAGCAGCACCAGTGAACGCCATCTCTTTGGGGGATAGAGAACTTTATTTTCTTCTAACCCAAGCATCTTGCCTATACACCACTTCTTTCCTGGTACTACATTTTTTTCTACACATACATCTTTTGTTTATAAATATCCTTAACTAAATTGGTAAGTTGAGGAAACAGTATATGGAAATAATTATAAGTTTCAAATATCTTGTATATGACTTACCATAAAAATAGCATTTGCATCCCAGTTAACATAACATTTAAGTGTAAGCTACACTTACTGTTTTCAGGTTTTATCTGTGACTATTTCTCAACTGAAAGATTTATTTCAGTAGTTCTAAGCTCTGCTAACTTTAAACTCTGATATTATAAATGTTCGTTACAGGGCACTTAATTTCCTAAAACGTGTATTGTAGGAGCTGTGTTTGCTCATATCAAATTGTAAATGTCACCAATGAGAGAAGCTTAGCACAAATGACTGTCTCGGTGGTGATTAACTTTCTCTTACTGGCCTTCCTGGATTGGTTCTGCAGCCTTCCTTGCATGGGAAGGGTGTGGCATCACGGGAAAGGTGTTGCATCATGGGAAGGGCATTGCATCATGGGAAGTTAGTGGCACCACGGAAGGGCGTGGTATCATGGGTACAGCATGACCCTTTGGATTGGCTTGGACCACTGAGAGGACAATAAACCTTGGAATCCAACAGACTTCTGCTTTGAAAACTCATGTTAATTTAAAAAGAAATCTCCAACAGCACCACTATGCATTACTCATTCCTGTGTCCTCAGAACACCTGGTCAGAGCTTTCTAGGTGGGGAGAGCTCGGCAATGTTAGCAGAAGTAAAATAAAACATTCCTCTGAGCATCTTGCATGAAAGGCCAGATCTTACTGCAACCAAGTACAGCATGAAGGTTTCTAAGAAGCCAGTGAGTTGTCACTTTTCACTGGGGCTGGTGTATTTCTACCAGAATATACACTGGAATTTGGCACATAATAAACTCATTAAGTCTAAGTTCTCTGTAACAATGAGAATGTGTTAATGTATAATCGCAGCTATATTTTACATCGGCGTGGCAGAACCAGGGATCCATACCTACTATATACACGGAAAGTCCCATAGAATAATGTCCAAAGTCTACGGTTGCGGGTGATAAAAGTTTAACTACAGTTAAGCAAAGAGGGCAAGTACGTTTGCTTTATGGACGGGACATGGCTGAAGTGGTGAGGTAGCCTTTCTCCCTCCCCTGGCTCTTCTATTACCTGCACTGGCTTTATTTGTAGAATGGCCCTCCATTGGAACTTAAGAAGGCTAATGTGTGAACCACACATTTCTCCCAGGGAAGGAAGCAAGATACTGTGATAGACAGGACCTCAAGAACATAGGTAGAGAATTCTCCAAAAAGGGACACTCGGTCGAGCTGAAATTCTAACCTAATTCCCCCTCTGTGGTAAGATAAAACTGTGCCAAACTAAGTTGCAATTAACATAGTCTTTATTTATTGTAGAAAAATCTAATTTATCAAGTATATTAAAGACGAGTGGCTACCAGGTAGGCACATTATAAATATTAGCTAAATCTTGATTAAAATTTAATTTTCATGACAAGTAGATACTATTTAAGATTGGGTATGAAGTGTAAAAATTAAACAGTAAATACCTAAACCAAAATTACAAACTGGGTCACTATGTCTCCAAACACCTCCACTGTCTGTAACATGACACTGCTCACTTGGAAGTTTTTTTGAGTCTCTTTACTATGGGTAAAATGGACAAAATTAAATAGATCTACAGGAAATGGTTTATCACACATCTTCAAAGGATTTTACAAGATTTAAACTAACAGCTGAAATTCTTCTGAGGATATTAGGTCACAGCACACTGCTGGAGAACAGGATATGTCATGTAAATTTTGCTTTTATTTCCTCAGATGATGGAACTAGACAAGAGCCATACCCAAGCTCCATAAATACACTACTTGGAAACACCCAGAGCATTTCCTTCTATATTCTAACTATCCTAGGCCTAGGCCTGGAAGCTTCTTGCCTCTGTACAATCTAATCTTCCAAGCTGACTGATTCAATCTGGCTTCTCTCAGCCTCTGACTGAATCACTCTACTTGGCCTCATACTAATTTTGGCAAACTGTTTTCTGGCCCCTTCTCATTCTCTGGCTCATTCTGTCTTCCCCTGTGTCTAGCTTGTTCTAGACAAGCAAACTGTCTCCTTTCTTTCTCTCTCTCTCTCTCTCTCTCTCTCTCTCTCTCTCTCTCTCTCTCTTTCTCCTTAAGTAACATCTCTCAATGAGGCCTCACACTGCAGAAGAGCACAGTGTCAGTAGATAAATGCTGCTAGCAATGTGTATGTCCCTTCCTTCTTAAACCTCTCTCTCTCTCTCTCTCAACTTCTCATTCCTATAAGAGTTGGGCGTATCCCATCTCTGACTCATTCTGTCAGATCTTTCTCTGATTCGTCCGTTTGTCTGCCCCTCAATTAGATGTCACTTTCAAACATGGCTGCTTCCTTCTACAAACTAATGTTACCTTCATTGTTAGGGATTAAAGGTGCATACTAAGGGCGTGTCTGTATTCCAGCCAGATCATGCTGCAATCCCACGATCTGCATTCTGGCCAGATCATTTAGGCCAGATCAAGAAGGTCTTTGGATGTGATCCCTTGGATTAAAATTCCTCTACAACATCAGAAACCCAACTCTGTTTTGTCAAGTGCCCAGGAAAGAGAATACAGTGTGTGGCTCACAGCAGTCAATGGCTGCCCCAAAGACTTGGTATAATCCTACAATGCAGAAACTCCCAAGAAAAGTTATCAGGCATTTCCCTCAATGTTCAATGTTCAAAAGTCCTAAGAACAACAGTGAAAGGGAACACAATGCCCATCACAGCCTGTGAATTAACAGAGTCAGGGAGGTGAAACATGAACAGTAACTGTTAGCATTTGCTCTCATGTTTCCATTTTAGAAACAAACCTCCAAGGTATACATCACTCAGCAATGGGAAAATCTAATCAGTATTGACTATGGCTAAATGGTTTACATTGTATAACATGACTGAGGACAACCACTACATTGCCCAAAGAGATCTTATGCACAGTGCAGTCTTGAATTACACAATATGCTGCTTTCTCTGCTCAGAAGGGGTAATGGATACTGAGCAGCCTGGGATCCAGGCTTTCTGCCAGCTTCAGCCCCAATATCCCAGAGGACTATAACTGAGAAATTCCCCACTTCTCTGGCTGCCAACAACTTCCCCTCAGAAACAGGGCAGCCAGGAGCATATATCTAATAATTGATCTTCATGAACACTTTGAAAATAACCCTGGCACAGTACCTGGCAGATGGTAGGCATCCAAAAGGTTAAGCCAAAGTGGAGGTAGGAAAGGGAACAAGAAGGCAGCAGAGAAGAAAGAGAAATTTTGTTTGTTTGTATTTTTTCATTTTGTTTTTCAAGTCAAGATTTCTCTGTATAGCTCTGGCTGTCCTGGAACTCACTCTGTATACCAGGCTAGCCTCAAACTCAGAGATCAGCCTGTCTCTGCCTCCAGAGTACTGGGATCTAAGGTGTGTGCCACCATGCCCAGCTTGGAAGGGAGATTTTTTTAAAGTAATCTTTGCTTGATTCTTGTAGCCCCTAGCCTTTTGGTACTAAGCAGCAAATGGGGGGAAAGTCATAATACTTTTTAGAAAGATTTTTATATTTTTGTGTCTGTGTGTGTGTAATGTCACATGCGTCTTTGTGCCCATAGAGGCCAGAAGAGGGCACTGGAGTCACTGGAGCATGGGTTCCAGGATTTAAACTCTGATTTTCTAAAAAAGCAAGTACTTTTAGTGGCTGAGCCATCTGTCCAGTCCCATAGGCGTTTTTGATTGATTGATGATTGATTGATTGGTTAAAGAACTATTATCTTATTATTTGTGTGTATTGGGGGTTTAGGAGCATTGTGTTTTTCTTGCTGTTATTGATAGTTTTAACTGTATGTAAGAGGGTTGGGTATGTGGACATGAGTACTGTGCCTTCGGAGGCTAGAGTTATTAGATTTTCCAGGAGCTGAAGTTACAGGCAGTTAGAAGCTACCCAATGTCGAGACAAGGAACTAAACTGGGGTCTTCAGTAAGAACAGTATGTGCCTGTATGTGAACTCGCAGAGATTGCAGCAGCATGCACAGGGACTGCACCAGTTTTAAAGCTGAGAGAAGTGGTCACATGCTCTCATACTGTCCCCCCAAAAGCTATCTCCAACTGATAATCACTTGCAAATTAAAAATTAGTTTTCTCCAAGGGAGTCTCATTGGGAAAACAAATCACTCTTAAGGGAGGGCCCCATACACAGAAGAGGATGGCCATCACAAAATGAACCCCATGGCATCTTTAGCCCTTTGTCTCACAGTGTTGTTTGTGTCTGGGCATTTCCTTTAACCTTATAGGTCCTCTGTGTATATGTGGACCAGTTTTGTGAATGAGTGTATCTCTGCATCTATCTGTGTTCCTTATGCTTTTTCTTCTGTTTGCTTTATCCTATTCCAAATGATTTTTTTTGTTTTGTTTTATTATTATTATTATTATTATTATTATTATTATTCCTTAGATGCCAGTTTGTTTTTGAATAAGAGACAGGAAGGGTGTGGATCCAGATGAGATGGGACGTGAAGAGGAAGTGAAAGGAGCTGGGGGAGAAACCATAGCCAACCCTGCCACACTCACAGCCTAACAGAAAATCAGTACCGTCCTCTTCACTGACAAGCACTTGAAGCATGGCTCCAGTGGGGAAGCCATGTGCAGAGCCTGGTGCAATTACAGGAATAGACAACCTGTTCTTAATGCTAGGTACTGGACATCCACATGAGGAGACAGGGCACACACATGAAACATAACCACAGAGCCCATGTGTGTAAAGTAGAAAACAGAAGAACAGCATCACAGAATGCCAGTAACTGAGCTGTCACATATGGCTTCATTGGCTGGCCCAGTGCCCCTGTAACGTCCCTAACAAGGACGCCATCCTATGCGTGCACACTTGCAGTGAAAGAGACTGCCCGCCTCAAGAGGCAGTTCATACCTTCTATAGCCATTTCCCTGCTCTTTTTACACAGTGCTCAGAACAAGAAAGCGTGTACTGGAGAAAGAACTGGAAATGTTGACAACTGGTTATAGAAGTGTCTACTTGCCAACTGTTCACTGAGGTTTCCTTAGTGAGGTATGAAATGTTACTCAGTACACCTTCTGCCTTGACACTTTTATTCATGGACATTCCTTCCAGACTACTAAAAACTAGGTGATCCAAATCAACAAAAGTCTAGAAAAAATTCAGAAAGAGATATATTGGCAAATAGCTACAGCACTTGTTATTGTTACCACATCTGCTATAAACTTAGTGTCAGGAATATTCTATAGAGAATATAAAAACCTCATTTTCTGAGGATTATCAACTAATTTTCAATATTCTACTTACTTTAGTCTGAAATTTTAAAAAATATAAAAGTTGGGATTCAAGTAAAACTGTCTTTGCTGCTTCTGTTTGTCAACTGATACCCAAACCACAATGAGTTCTGCTACATTTCAGCATTCACCCAATTACCGAGAGTTCCAGGTACGCACAGCTAATTTTCAGCATGAACGTGGGCCCTTTATAATTGGTTGATAAGAGAATCATTCTGTCTGCTGTTGACAGATTAAAATGGTAGCAATAATGAGTCAATTAAATCAGAGTCCCTTCCATCCACCTGCACCACCACCAAGGGGCCAAAACAGGATAAACCAGCATGAGCACAGGTCCTGCCTGACTCTTACCCCTTGGCCTGCAGGATCTATCCTTGCTGTATCTCTGTAGGACGGCAGAAGACGGATTTTCCAACTCACCTGTGTTTTGAGAATGATACCCACAAATATAAGTTTTCACCAACATCCCACTGGATTCTCCCTAATTTGAGCCACCCTCTGGAAGAGCAGTGCAGAGTCATGACCCTTTGTGACAGAATTAGGAGGCTGGTTCACAGACATGAGCACTCTGCGCTCTGCCCATACTCAAAGAGCAGGTGACTTGAAGCAGGCTAACAAGGTTGCTAAGTATCTGAAAACCCAACAAGAAACCACATCTGCATCTTTGGGTGTTACTGTACAAGCCAGAGACTGGAGCAAAATGATTCTGGACCCTCTCAAATGTCTTTTGTGGATTTTTTTTCACACATTACCAATACAACTGAAAGACTGGACGTGTCCAGTCAGTGCTGACGTATGCTCTTCTTGAGACATACTGGGCAATGAAATCTCTGCCACATTTTTAACATCCACCCCTAACTGGGTAAGTCCTATTAGGCAAGCATTATTGGAAGCTTGGAGTACAACAGGAATGTATGTGTGCATGGGGCGTGTAAATGGGGGGAGGGATAAAGTCATAACAAAATCAGAGACAGGAGAAAGAATGATGTGGAAGGAATGTGCAAGACCAGGGGTCAGATGGGGTTCGTGTGGAGAGGGAGCAGGATGTGAAAGCATGGGTTCTGTACTCCTGGGCTGGATGATTCCTTCAGACACAGCATGCTATTTTCCCTTTCCTTTGGGAAAGTTAAATTTTAAGAAAGAGAACCCGAAAAGCATTATAGAGAACTTCCCATAAACCAAAATTAGAAGCACTGTGTCTAGAAATACAAGCTTCACTCTGCAGCAGTCCCAGATGACAAAGGCGAAGCACACGCTCCTCACTGCACGGAAACTTGACTTCTGCAGAGCAAGGAAGGCAGTTCACAGACAAGGGCAAAAGAAAATCCATGCAAGGAAAGCCCACACAGAGGAACCAGAGGCAGAGAGAGGGTTAAGGCAAGAACGAACTCCCGTTCTTGCATCTGTCTACACCAAGGCTTTTCAGATAGGGATGGCCTCCAGAAAGTGAATCTATGTGCCCAGATCTCCAGAACTACAGATAAGCCATTCTGACACATCTAGAAATCGTCCAACTGCCTGGTAAATGATTATGCTTGATCTTAGAAAGTGGCTGCTGTGTATCAGGTTATAAGAGCAGGTCTGTCACACTACACAGTGTCACTTTCATAAGTAAAATTAAGAGATATTTATTGACTCTTGTTAAGAGCTGAATGTTCCAAAGTCTGTCAATGTTTATTGCAAAGCCCTACCAGAAGATTTCTTAGGAAAACTGACTGGACTCCCAAATGAGTAATGGGCATAGAATATCCACTGTCTTCTTAAACCTGCCCTTGCTCAGTTTCCTGAGAAACGAATATCAGGAAACAAAAATCAGATAGGGATCTTGGAGTATCCGAGCCAGATATGAAATTCTGTGAACCCACTTAAGTGAGAATCACACACTAGTGTGACAGATATATGACTGCAAATTCAGAGGTATGACTGGAAAGATTTCATCTGAAGGGGAGTAAAAATTCCCTATTTTGGGGTAAGGAGCATAAGACAGCTCGTTCACACTAATTCTGAAGCCAGCAGCCTACACAGGAGCTAAAACATTGGGTAGATGCATGCAAGGTCCCAAGGGGAATCTTTAGATGCACACACCTCCACTTGAACTCTTTATGGTCCAGAAACAGATGCAGAATCTGCCTGACATTTGCTCAAAAATATTATACAATATTTAGAGTATTTTTTTCACCCAGATTTTGGTAAGAGGCAAAGAAACAGCACTTGTTTGGTGTGGCTTTACGGTTACACCTGAACCCTCCTCCAAGAACAAAGCGGAGGACACATGAAAGTATCTGCAAACATCCAGTCAGCCTCATTTCAGAACCAACAGCACCCCTGCATGCGATTGAGTGTTGCTCCCAAAGCTTGCCAATTTTAGCTCTGAGGAAGGGGCTCTGGCTTGTACAAAACCGAATGCAATGATTTAAAGAAACTTTAAACTCTGGGCTAGATAGGCTGAGATAGACGAGAAAGGGCTGTACGAATATCAGCAGAGGACAATCAGAAAGGAGTTTCCAGTGTCAACCTATCACCGACTTTCACACCTGCATTAGATGCACAGTTGAGAATCACAGCTCGCTCTTCCTGCTGATTCTCAGGGGGAAAGCCCAAAGCTAACCCTAAGGCAACCTCCACATTATAGGCACCGGCTTCCGCGCCTTACTTACAGATTTTGCCCTCGTCTCTGGCGAAGGGGAAGCAGCAAAGCTGGCCCATGGTCCCGGCTTTCCTGGCGGGCACCCCACCGGGAGGCTGGGGCTACACCGCGGGTCTGCTTGGCCGCCGCCTGCAGCGGGGAGCTCAGTGCAGCACAGCACCGCTGAGAGAAAGGGAAGGGAGCTCACAGCCTCGAGAAAAGGCTCCTCCTCCTGGCCCTCCAGCTCCAGCGACTGCTCCAGGACGCACTGGCGAGGGAAGTGGCCATATGCTCGCCCAATTCTCCCAGCACCCGAGCCCTAGCCGGCCTGAGATGAGGACCACGAGTGGAAGCCAGGCTGTCAGCATGTGTCTTTAAGAAGGTAAAGGAGAAAACCTGAGTCTTTACCCACACAGACCAATGCAGCAATTACACATGGAAATCCAAACCAGAATCTAAAAAAAAAAAGCCATCGTTTCTCTCTGCTATTTAAAGAGGAAGAGCTGCCCAAGATACTTTTGTTTGTCGCCTTGTGTTGAGAGAACACGACACAGCAGAACGCTATAAATTCCACTTCTTTCAATAAATTCCACTGGTCTCAAGTGCCATTAAATACCCAACAAACTGTATAAACAATAGAAATGGGGTGGGGGAGGCTGGGATCAACTGTTACCTGCACTTTACACATATCTTCCAGAAGTCCTGGATCTTTTTTTTTTAATACCCCCTCGTTCTCTTATTAAATCATTACTCAACATGATGAAATTTGAAATTGTAGCATCCAACATCTTAGTGGCACAGAAGATAACCACGCATCTAGACATACCGCTGAGAACTAGATCAGGGAAAGGGGATCATTCCGACAGAAGCCACAAGGTGACTGCCAAATTCAAGGGCAGCAAAACTACTCATTTCAAGACTCATGATATCATCTGAGATTCATGAGAACATAATGGGCTTCCTGGTGTTGTTTAAAAGCTGTGATCTGATTCGGGGTGTGGCCATGTGTGTTGACACTACAGGAAAGAAAGCCTGCTTAGTGCCAGGGGCTCCATTCAGCTTCTTCCTTCTCTCCCAGATGACCTAGGGAGTCCCACACATCAATCAATCTGCCAGTCGCTGCAGGGAGAGGAAAACAAGATGGAAAATTCCCAGTGGATCTGAACACAGCACGCAAACTTTGCAGCCACACGGACCAGGAAAATGTACCGAGTAGGAAAATACATTCATCAATCTTACAAATTCTAGGTATTGTGTTAAAAACAAAACACTGGAATACAATTTCAGTAACCTTTCACATAGGATTTTGACAGTACTGGTGACTAGCTTCGGGGATACTAGGTGATCACTGGACAACTAACCCTTGTCTCTACCCTGCCTCTCTCCTTTTAGGGGAGAAACAGAGTCTCTCTGTTAGAGAGAGAGGTCCTGAACTCACTCTGCAGCCCAGAAGAGTTAAACTTGTACTCCTCCTGCCTCAGCCACTCTAGTAGGCGGGACTGGAGGTGTGAACCACTATATGAAGCTAGAATGTTGATGCTCTTAAGTTTTATACACAACTTGAGAACCTGTAAGTTCTATAAGCTATTTCTGTGGCTCACGGAGTACATTAATATATATGTCAAGTATTTCTAATTTACAAGATTAGAAATACTGTAAAGATCCATGTAATAAAAGCATACATTTGACTAAGTGAAATTCCCAGGTCTCTCTATATAATTAAAACTAATATTTGAAACATTACAGATCCTTAAGTGGATTTCTCTTTTCTGGGGTATTTTAAACATGCATGTAATGCTTAGTTTGTCTGTATTTTAAGGGAGCACTCTGTTGTTTATATAATGAACACTGTAATTTTTTTAAGTCATATTTCACTGTCAGAACCTATTTGTTAGTTCACAGCCTATTCAAACTATTCCACTGCTCCCTTTCAGGCTCTTCAATACATGAGGCAAAACTTTAAGCCAAGAAGTAAGATTTGTGTGTAATTGTAAAATACTCTTTAGGGCTGGAGAGATGGCTCAGCCGTTAAAGGCTAGGCTCACAACCAAAAATATAAGAGTAAAATACTCTTTAAAGTAATAATATATAGGAACTCCTTTTATTTCAATTTTATTTATATTTTATGTATGAGTGTTCTGCATGTACACCTGCATGCCAGAAGAGGCCATCAGATCCCATTATAGATGGTTATGAGCCACCATGTTATTGCTGGGAATTGAACTCGGGACCTCTGGAAGAGCAACTGGTGCTCTTAAACGTTGAGCCATCTCTCCAGCCCCTGGACCTCTTAAGACTAGCAAGCAACTAATGTGAGTTCTAGGGATTTGAACTCACATTCTCATGGTACTCAGCAGGCACTTTAACAACCGAGTCATCTCCCCAGAACTGATATGACCTTTAGAATCATAATAATGTAGGTTTGAATCCAAGATCTGTTGGGTGTTTCCAACCATGAAAGATTAACCTGTCAGAATCTGAGTATCTTCACTGATAAATTCATTTTCAAGTTCAAAAATGTCATTACAAAGTAGAAAATACAGGGGAGTAAGGAAGAAGAGAACAGATGTCTGTCTATATGCCCCTCGGAGTTTGTAGCACCAGCTAACAATCCTGCCCACTCCTCAGATAGTGTTCTGCCCTGCCAGTGTGCCAGGCTGAGCCCTATCTCCACATACAAGGCCCCTTAATTGAGAAAACAGTATCCAGCGGGGGAAAGCCTTATGGTGAATGTTACCAACTCAACTTTGTTAAATACCCCCACTGCTGCTGCTTCCAAAAACCTGTGAGTTTCCAATCATGAGTAAAGCATCTAAAAATGTGTCCATAGCCAAGAACCAGTACTAGAGAGGATAGTCTAAAAAGGGCTATATGACCTTACAGACTTCTCCACAAACACCCAGAGTGAGCTAAGCTGGCTGGACATGGTGGCATAGGTCTAGGATCTGAGTGCCTCGAAGGCTGAACCAAGATGATCATGAATTTAAAGAAGCCTGGGCAACATAGGTGGACACCATCTCCACAACAACAACAAAAAAAGCTAAACTGGGAAAAGAAACGGTGAGTTAACCACAAATAAAAAGATAGAAAACCACAGAGAAATTGAAGGCAGACTTTTAAAAATCTAACACCCTGTGGTACTGTCTACATGCCAACACTTGGTAGACTATTTTACTCACTCTTACAACAGTTGTTGATCCTTACAACAGCTCCAGGAAGCATGACCTACCCCAAAATCTCCAACTTAAGCTCAGAAAAGTAAGGTGTGGAAAAGCTGGAGTGGGGCTTGAAACCAATCTGTCTGGCTCTTAGCCAAAATGTAGGAAATTACACTGTATGTACAGAAATGAATTTTAACCAATCTTCATGGTAGTACACTTAAAATCTTGACTCTGTTCCCTATGTTCCACCACCACAGGCTTTATTAACACTGATAGCATGGTATCATCACATTTTAAGACAGAGGAGCTACGGACAGATCCCTTTGGAGATGACACTTAGAGACGCTACCTCCCACTCATGGAGAGACGACTCAGTCAGGAGCAAGTGAGTACCAGAACTTGCCCAAAAGGAGCTGCCCTGCAGGAGGAATGACAGCCTGTGCCATTCACGAGCCACCTCCAAGGGTTCTGTGTTTTATCAAGGAATGGCACACTCACTTTAGCAATATATGAAGGTGCACTATGACCAGAAGAGTTTTCAAAGATTACGCTCATACTGAGGAGGGTGAGGACCAGCTTGGGCTACAGAGTGAGGACTTATCTTAAAAATAAAACTGAGAAAGCTTGACCCCAGTGAGGAGGCACATCTGGCACATACAGCTTGAGAGCACTGGCATAAATGCAAACCTTAACCTTTTCTGCTTGCTTTTCTTAGGAGCCTGGCTGCAGGCAAATGGTCCTTATGGTACTATATATCTCCTCTAGGATTGGATTTCTCTTAAAATGGTCAAAATTGGCAGGAATAAAACCAATACTGTAAGAGTGGCAACTGCCTTATGTACATATCATTTGAAGTATTGGGTTCAGTTATTGTCTCTAATGGATAAATAAGGCCTAACTATGATGCAACTACTCTCTGCATCAGTAGTTGGCCATCTTTTTCTATTTGTGACTAATTATATAGTTATACACAGAGAGAGAGAGACAGACAGACAGACAGACAGAGAGACAGACATATATGGACTTCAGAGCACTTTTGAGGAAAAGTCCTACTCAGAATAAAGAGAAAATCTTTCTGCACATTCTGCACTTAGCACTGAGGCTGAGAGACCACCAGTTCGAGGCCAGCCTGGGCTGCAGAGGGAGAGACCCTGTTTCATAAAACCATCTGATTAATTACTTACTGTGACTATAAAGCTATATAAATTGTTGTTGTTGTTAATTCTTGCTCCTCAGGCTTTCGGCTGATTGGTTAAAGAAAGCATGAGCTGAATGACTTGTGGAAATGTAAGAAAGAAAATAAAAAGAGTCTTTTACTCAAAATAGTGGTGAGAAAAAGGTCATTAGATCCTAAAGCATGGTGAGAGGAAAGACCTGCTCTATCATTCCAAATTCTGGAACATATATGCATTTAAAACAAGGGACACTGCATTGAGATTCTGTGATGCAACAGGCGGCGACTGTTAATGAAAAATGGGACAGTTTCAATGGAACGTAAGCCTTGATGGGCTAGAGGGAGGGCTCAATCAGCAAAGTGCTTGCAATGCAAACATGAGGATCTGAGTTCAAATCCCCAGTGTTATGTAAAAGCTGGGCAAGGTGGCATATGCCACAAGGCAGAGAAAAGGATGTCCCTTGGGCTCACTGTCAGTCAGTCTGGCCAAATAGGTAAGCTCTAGATTCAGTGGGAGACCTAGCCTCAAACAATGGAGGCTAATACCAGATCTTGACCTTTGGTCTCTATACACATACACACACACACAAACACACACACACACATACAGAGAGAGAGAGAGAGAGAGAGAGAGAGAGAGAGAGAGAGAGAAAGATGTGCCTATGTAACTGCACACATGGTATCTATGAACATGTACACATACACATAAATGCTTAATAATTTATTGAAATAAAATCACAAACACTAAGATCTCAAATAACAAATTACTGTGCCTGAAGGAGATAGGGTAATCATACCCAACACTGTAGTTTATTTCTTTATGTTTGTTTCTTTAGAGACAGGATCACTAGGCAAAGTGGACCTCAGCTAGCTCCAGAGCTAACCACGATTCTAAGCTTTAGATCCTCCTGCCTCCACTTCCCAAGTGCTGGTCCATGGGTATGTACCCCCACTCCTGGCTTATATGGTGCCAGAAATGAAACATGAGGTTTTTCTGGGAAAGCACTCTTCTAACTGAGCTACATACAAAGCTTGATTTCTCTATGTTCATGGAAAAATATCACAATAAGCATTTGCCCAGATCCAGAAGATACTCTACTGCATCTTCGTAGTCATTCTGTTGCTAAAACAAAAGGTTCTGAAGCTACATCATGAAATACTGGTACACAAACGCTGTTCTTATCTTGGACTGTCTCTAAGGGGAAGAAAAGGCTATACTATAAGCCCTTCAGGAGTTTCTGTCAGTCTGTCTGTTTAGATCTGGCTCTGAAGTGTGTGACTCCTCATTGGCTCATCAGTCCTACTGTGTCAGATCCCAGCAGACTTCCTGCCTCTCTTTGAAGTACTTTCTTTTTTCTTGTAAGTTAAAAGTTATAGAAATATGTGGTTTTAAATTACCATTCACTGTGTAATTTTAGCATGTAATTAGAAGAGTTTTTTTTTTTCCCATAAAGCATATGGAAGAAAAGTATTACATGCTGTCCCAAGCATATGCGAGCAAAGGAAGCGGGAGACAGGTAGACAACTAAGGATATAAAGCAAGTCTCTGTTTGGTTTGGTTTTGAAACAAAGTCTCACTCTGTAGTGCAGGATGGCCACAATTCACAGCAATCCTCCTGCCTTAGCCTCTCAAGTGATGGGTCTGTAGATATGAGTCTCCCCGCCAGCTCGCTCCTTACCAATTAAATCCACAACGGGTATCCAAAACCTGGGCTAATGAAGCTCCACTTGGTGCCAGTTCTCAAATGCCTTCTCATGGTTACTATCAGTCTGTTCTTTATGCAAATGCCGCCCAGCTTTTAACAACACATGGAGCCAAAGCCCTTTCCTGAGTTGAGAAATAAATTACATGGGAAAACTCATCTCCCTGCTCTGAGGACAGAGAGCACAGGGCAGAAGAAGGCTGACGGTGGCAGGGGGTCTGACACTCAGCATCTCCAGCCTGCCAGACAGCCGGTCGCCACACTGAACATACCCCATGTGCTAATACAAGGGGCACAGGGGATGTAGGGGTAAAGTTAACTTTGAAACTGAGAAGTTCAATCAGAGCAGATGAGAACGCAAGGTCCAAAAGAGGGCGAGCCCTCTATTTTCAGCCATAGATCCAGAAGAGCAAGAAATCCCAGCATTGCCAAGGGATGAATCCTGCCTAGCAGTGACCGTACAAAGACCAAGATCCAGCATCTCCAGATACTGTCCAGCCATGCTTTCTATAGTCTGTCCTTTGGGGTATTACCATTAAAGTCTCAAAACCTGAAATGAGTTACTTACTCACGGGTAAGCTAAGTGTTTGGATGTTAAATGCTTCTTTGAAAACAAAGGAAAAGCATGACGTACACTGTAGGCTAGTGTTTATATCCTTAGACAAGGCCCAAGAAGCAGTATCCTTGCTTGGCTCACATTGAGTTCATTACAGTCATTGCCACCTTAAACTGTAATTGCCTGTTTGCCTGACTTCCCGCTCGAAAGGCAACCTGAAAGAGAGGTTCCTGCTGGCCCATCTTTGATGGTCAATACACAGCATAATGTCTGGCACTTAACAGGTTCAAAGTGATCTGCTTAACAAACTGAACGATACATTGTAGCCATCCAAACTAGACTGAAGATGTTCTAAAGTAAACGAGAAGCCTTTCTACCCACAGTACAAACTGAACGATACATTGTAG
>JADRCH010000256.1:1046754-1076789 GCA_019843965.1 Rhynchomys soricoides
GTTGTGTATCTTCACATTAGGTCACAATGGACTTCTCATCCTTTACATTCAGATCCTTTTCTCTCTCTTGGTCTTCCAGAAGCTCTTTGCTCACTGTGTGAGCTTGCAATATGAACGGGAGAATACCAATCCATTGAGTTACTGATACCTTCCAGGTTTCAGCACAACTGCACCCTATGACATCAAAAACTCACCCCCAGTAACATCACCCCATCTCACTGGAAAGGCTTTAAATGTGGACCAGCCTGGAACAGAGGTAAAGTATGGGATGTTGGAAAGATCTGTATCTTGATGGTGAGGAAACCTTCCCAGGGAATCTACAAATAAAACCTCCTCCCTTGCATGATCTGAATGCATGTGGCCGTCACGTTATACATCACAGAACAGGGCTTTCTACATTTTATATGATGTGACAGATAAAAACAACCCAGGAAGACAGTTCATTGTCACACACTACAATCTCCACCCCTGTGCACACGATTTCCTGTAATTAAAACTGGGGGAAATACTTTAAGTTTAGGATGTTGGCGAGCTCGTGATAATAGAGTTGGGATTTCCAACGTTCTTCTTACCCTTCGTTCTAGGTGGAGCATGAGTACAGCATCTGCAGAGTCAGAGATGAGTAGGTTACAGGGTTTGATCTCAGGACATCAGACACGGCAGCAAGCAGCCCTGCTCTCTGACTCATCCCACCAGAGCTGGGTTCCCAAATTTTGCTTCAGAATCTGAGTTTTTAATCACTTGCAGTGCCAACTGTACATATCATGACAAGTCCATGTTTTTATTTTTAAAAAATGACCTGTCAGTACCATAGTCTGTCAGTTATCAGTACCATAGCCTGTCAAGTTTTCTTCAAAGGAAAAAAACCCAGCTGGAAGAAGTGTAACAGCCACTTTAGACTGCAGCATCTACAGTCACTCAAGAACTTCTCTCCTAACCAATCTGACCCAATGCTCATCACACACACTTCACATGAACTTGCAATTTCTGTTACATGAAATAGTAAAGAGATAATCAAAGATTGAAGTGAAATGCAATTAATTTTCAACCTCTCAAAAAGTATTCTTATATGAATATGCCTTTTAAAAAACAGCTGGGTTTGGGGAGGCTGGACAGACGTTTCTGTGAATAAAAATGCTTCCTCTGCAAGCCTGAGGATTTGACCTCAAATGGCAACACCAATGTGAGAAGTTGGGCACAAGTAAGCATGCACATAACTAACTCCAGAGCTGTGGCCAGAGAAGGGCAGATCCAACAGTCTTCAGGCCTAGTCAAAGCAATGAGCTTCTAGTTCAGTGAGACCTGCCTCAAGGTAAAAGGCAATAGGGGACTCTGGCTGTCCTGTGCTGGCCTCTGCATGCAAACATATATACTAGAGCACCCGTGTGCATACACCACTCTAGAGAGAGTTTGGGTTTCTTTAAAAACCCAGTTATGTTATGTAAACATGTTTCTGGGTTTTTTTAATCCCAGGTGTGGGATACGGGGCTGCTTCAGACTGTCTGAAGTGGCAGACTATTTGCCTTGTATATGCTCTGGAAGGGCCGTGACTCTGCCAGCTGCAGATAGTTTAATTCTGGGAACGATTGAGAGAGGCCAGAGAGATGGGGGAGAAGTGGTTCCTCCTGCTGGTTCCTGCTCCTACTGCTGCTGGTGGTGGTGGAGAGAAAAGAGATGAGAAGAAGAAGCTGGAGATGACCTGAGGAGACAAAGCCTGGACTTGCCCCAAGGAACTCAATGCCCTTAAAGCAGCAGGAAGTAATGTAAAGAGACCCACACCTCTTTCTCTCTAACCTTCTTTCTCCCCTGCCTGGTATTGGGATGTCAGAAGAAATAAAGGTTGGAAGGGAGGTAGAGAAAAAAGAACTGAAATGAAATAGACTGAAAAAGTATGCCTACACACAAGCATGCATCTCAAACATACACATGGCAGAAAAACTCACCATAGATGCACACACACATACATACACACATGTCTGGGTCTCTCTCTCTCTCTCTCTCAAACACACACACAATCAGGTTTTCAAAACCTAATAAATTACACTGTTGCTAACTGCAGCTATCCTGGTTCCTACTGGTCAGTTTTATCCACCACTGCTTCAGCACAACCAGGGTCACTGTTGACCCAGTGAGAGGGGCAAATGGTGTCTTATATTTTTATAAAAAACAACTTTGTCTTCAAGGACAGATTAAAGGTGTCTAAGAGACAAACTTCAAAGAGCTAGTGAAACTAAAATATTTTTTCAAAGAATTTAAAACCCACAAAGATATTTAGCAAGTTAATAGAACCGTGGTTGTGGTTCATCCATAGACAAACACAAGGAAGTGCATTTCCTACTGCAAAAAGAAAAGGAAAAGTCAGTTAAGGACATATCTGTCACTAAATACTTCTCTGTACTGAGTGGATCTTCAAGTGGGCATACTATATGAGTCATACACATACTGTCGAGCTAAACGTTTTAAATGTTTATCAAACAAAGGCCTAGGCTCAAGAATTCTAGAAAGCTCGGATTTCTTTCCTGTCTTTCACCCAGTGGGGAAAAACAAAACCCATTGATTTCCCTCTCCCAGTTCCTGAAGTGCAAACCAAGGTGAGTTACACTGGCTGGTTTTTTTTTTTTTTTTTAAAGATTTATTTTTATCTTTTTTGAAAATATGTTGAGAGAGAGAGAGAGAAAGAGAGAGAGAGAGAGAGAACACATAGAAGAGGGCATCAAATCCCCTAGAAGGGGACTGAATTTATCACAGTTATGAGGCCCTCATGGGTACTGAGAACTGATCTCAGGTCTGGAAGAACAGCAAGTGCTTCAAACTACTGAGCCATCTCTCCATTCCTGGCAGTGCTCCTTTCTATAGCAAGTTCATACCCCCTGACACACAGGCATACTGTAAGTGCACACAAGCCCAAGTGGGCAGCTCACGTCTTCAGAGTTCTGTCCTGGTCCCTAAGTCACACCTCACTAAAGATCAGGACACTCAAGTCAGAGGAAGGGTCCTCAGTCAGACATCCAGCTGCATATTCAAAACAAAAGTCCTTCCCATTGGCTCAAGTACTGAAAAAGCTCAGGTGGGACACAACAAGCCTTTCAGACTAAAAGGACGATCTCTACAGTTAACTGCCAGGTCTCCTGGGGGACATTCTCAATGAGCAGGATCTCTGGGTTAATTCATGGACTTGGCTCACTCAGGAGTCTCCTTAGGTTTTCAACCCTACAGTCTGGGCCTGGTATTCTGCTGGTCTACTACCATTGTCAGACTCAGTAATGCATGCCGTCCTGATTTACAATGGTTCAGCTCCAATTTTCCACTTAACAGTAGAGCAAAAGCAATACACAGTCAGCAGAAACTGTGCCTTCCATCTGAATTATGGTCTCTTCCTGGGCTAGCAATATGCAATATGACTCTGTCTCCAGACCTGAGGTGGCACTCAGCTGTCTGTCGATCACATGATCACAAGAGCAAGCTATCAGCACTCTACACACAGTGTTGTATACCCTATGACATTTGGATACACACATTTAGTCAAAATTGTATTAGCAGATCTCAACACTTCGGAGGTGAAGGGAGGAGGGTCAGAAAGGTCATCCTTGGCTACTTAGTGACTTCAGAGTCTCTGTCTCAAAGGTGGTGGGCTAGGAGTAAGACGGAGCTCAGTCAGTAAGTGCTTGCTGACCTGAGCAAGCTTGAGGACCTGAGTTCAGTCACAGAACCCACGTAAAAAGGTGGGTGAATAGTTACAAAGGAAAAATTAGTCTTCTCCAAAAAGCTTCACTGGATAGAACCCCTACACTTCAGACTCTTAGAGTAATGTGTCCAGGCAATTTTTTTTTTCTCATTGGTCTTTTGCTTATATATTTTGGTTTCTGATTGTATTTTGTGGTGTGTGTGTGTTAGAGAGAGAGAGAGAGAGAGAGGTTCTTGGGGTTTATCTGGATAAAGGCATGGAGTTGGGTAGGTAGGAAGGTAGGGAGACTATGGCGTAGTTAGGGAAGGGAAAAGTGTGATCAGGATACATTGTATAAAATGACTTTTTAAAACAAAATAAAATTTAAAGCTAAAAATATTAAAATAAAACAAAACAGGGGAGGGGGGGAAGCTGGGTGTATTGGCTTGTAATTGCAGCTCTGGGGAAACAGAGCCAGGCTGATCCCTGAGATTTGCTGGCCAGCAGCTAAGCCTCCTTGGTGAGTTCAAGACCAATAAAAAACACTGTCTGAGAAAGAGAAAGGTGGACAGCTCCTGAGAAAAGGGCACCCAAGTTTGCCCTCTGACCTTCACATAAAACACACACACACACAGGCGCGCACGCGCGCGCGCACACACGCGCACACACGCACACACACACGCACACGCACACACACACGCACACGCGCGCACACACACGCACACACGCGCACACGCACACACGTACACGCGCGCGCGCACACTCACACACGCGCACACGCGCACACACGCGCGCACACACGAAGCTTTGTTCTGAATAATTTACACAACTATAGGTTAACCTGCATGCCACAGTGGGCCAGCCTAAGCTATGATAGCTAGCCTAAGCTATGATGGCCAGCCTAAGCTAGGGTAGCCATTAGGTTATGTGTATAAATGCACTTTCTACTTACAGTATTTTCAACGTGCCATGGGTTTATCAGGCTGTACATAGCCCATCACAAATGAGAAGCTCCTGTAAGAGTCTCAGTATCGGCTCCACTTATCCCTCAGCTACTCTTTTGGTTCTCCTTGGTATATTTTCGCCACCTCAGCATGGACAGTCCTACCCATCCACTCACCAGCTAGCACATACATGGAGCCTAGGAAGCCCGTCTGCAGCTTCCTCACCCACAGAGCCTGCTGGTTCACACAGGAGTTTGCTATGGTCCTCACTGCCCCTGTCCAATGCTTCCCTCCCCACTGCTCTAAAATGCCTCCTGCTCTACTCCTCATCTCCTTCATGGTCAGTTAAGTTCCCCTCCCCCTCACCTCTCCCAAAAGACAACATTACAAACTCCTTCCACAGTGTGATACCAAAGCCTATACCACCAGGAACAAACCCTCTTCTTTCCCTCTGTTTCTTGGAAGCCACCTCAGCTGCCAGTGACACTGTATCATTCTCCAGTGCTGTATCTTATTCTATTCCATGATACCCAGGTTAAATAATTATTATTAAGAAAAAAAAATGAAGTCCCCCTCTCTTAGTTATGGTTTCCACGGCTGTGAAGAGACACCATGACCAAGACAACTCTTTTTTTGTTTTGTTTTTTGAGACAGGGTTTCTCTGAGTAGCCTCAAACTCAGAAATCTGCCTGCCTCTGCCTCCCAAGTGCTGGGATTAAAGGCGTGCCAGGCCAACACTGCCGGCTTTTTTTTTTCCCAAGACAACTCTTATAAAGGACATTTAACGGGCTAGCTAACAGGTTCAGTATCATCATTATCATAACAGGTTCGGTCCATTATCATCAAGGCAGGAAGCATGGCACTATCCAGGCAGGCACGGTGCTGGAGGAGCTGAGAGTTCTACATCTTGTTCCAAAGACAAACAGGAGCAGACTGCCTCTTCCGCACTGGGCAGCGCTTCAAAGCCCACCCCCATGGTGACACACGTCCTCAACAAGGCCACACCTCCTAACAGTTCCACTCCCTCTAAGGGCCAAGCATATTCAAACCACCACACATCCCAAAATTACTGTTTTGAGAAGTCATAAGTAAATACACTGCCCTGGGAATAAGACATCTAGACCTTTCCATTTCACCACTGCTTCCTATAAAGTAGGTCTCACGTGAAAGTAAACTCTAAATTGCTCATCAGCCTTACAAAGGGGTCAATTACCTTCCCTAAGGAAATGTAAATGGAACACAGATGCCTGAGCACTATTAAAATGCCCAACTCAAGTCAAGTGCCCACACAGCACTAGAGTTTCTGAGCTATATTTCTTATCCCTGGATTCATAAGGAAAACTAGGTTCCTTTTTCTAGATTCAAATTTTAGCTGATAGGTGACATTAAGTTCCCAAGAAGCTCAATGATAAGTAGGCATATTATCATCTCAAGTTTTATTTATGAGACAACTTAAATGTGTCTTTTCTAATATTTTAAGACATCTCCTGTACTTTGTGGGAGTCTGTGTAAGAAAGCTGTAAACCTACTGGGAACTATGGATAGGGCAGAGTGCAGAATGTTCTTCTCACAAGGTTGCCTTCTAGAAAGAGCTGCATAAACTATGAAAACTGAATACACTTGAAAGTAAAAACAGACAGGGAATGGTCTGACATGGCTACACATTATACATACATATACATATATGTATATACATATGTATATACACATATTAGGTAGAAGAAGAGATCTAAAAAATACATTCTTGGCTCTTTCACAAGACCAAAGATGACAAGACATAACGCCACGTGTATTCACTCACTGTGCTTGTATTCACTTAAGTAAACTATAAATAGCAGTTTGGGTTTTGTTTGCTTTAATAATAAAAATAAAAAGTGCTTTGTTTGCACTACTCAAGCTCAAATGCTTAGAACTCCCTGGTGTTCTACACAGATCTTCGGCATTTCCTTTCATCCTCAGAGACAGCGCCTCACTGGCCTAGGCAGGACAACAGCACATCTTGGCCACGGTGGGAATGTACAGTGGGCAGGGTGAATACTCAGACACACTCCAGTGAACCTGCTACTCCATGCAGGAAATGGTGGCAGCTCGAAGGACATTGGAACAATACAGCCACAATGGGAGTGTTCACAAGAAGGCAGAAATCTGAAGCTTATAATACAAAATCACCCCACATTGGTGAGCATATCAATTTCCCCTGTGGTAAGGACGATGACACAGATCAAGGAAAAGCTTGCTTTAACT
The DNA here is from genome assembly GCA_019843965.1 of Rhynchomys soricoides. Classification (NCBI taxonomy): domain Eukaryota; kingdom Metazoa; phylum Chordata; class Mammalia; order Rodentia; family Muridae; genus Rhynchomys; species Rhynchomys soricoides. Next base: position 1,053,607 of record JADRCH010000256.1, read on the forward strand.
CACAGCTGGGGCTACACTCCATACACAGGAAGGCTGGCAGCAGGAGCAGCTCTTGGCTGTGGGAGCTTGCTCATATTCCTGAACATCAGGAAACCAAGATCCTCAAATTCCACCCCTAGCAACCCACCTTCTCCAGCCTGGCTCTGCCTCCTAAAGCAGTGGTTCTCAACCAGTGTGTCGTGACTCCTTCAGGGTCCAACCACCCTTTCACCGGGGGGCAACTCAAGGCCATCAGAAAACACAGGCATTTACAAAATGATTCATAATAGTACCAAATTGCAGTTATAAAAAATTTCATGGGGTGGGGGCTCACCACAACATGAGGAACTGAATTAAAAGTCACAGCAGTAGGAAGGATGAGAGCCATTGTCCCAAAGGACGTATAGTGTTCCTAAATGGTGCCACCAGCTGGGGATCGGGTGTACACATACACACACACATACACACACACACACACACACACACACACACATACACACACACACACACATACACACACACACACATACACACACACACACACATACACACACACATATACACACACACACATACACACACACACACACACACACACACGAGAGAGAGACAGAGAGAAACAGAGAGAGAGAGACAGAGACATTTGATCTTCAAACCATAACAAGTGCTCAAACTATGAAACTAATAATCAAAACTCTCTGCCAATCAAACACAGCATGGAGGGCTGAGTTCCAACCCCCAACCCCCACCGGAAAGCCAGGCATGGTGGAGCATGTCTGCAAACCCAGTCGGGGAAGGAGACACAGGAGGATCCTGGTGGATCGCTCAGCAGCCATTCTAGCCAACCAGTGAGCTCCAGCCTCAGTAAGTGCCCTGCCTCAAAAACAGGGTGGAGAGTAACAGACAAGAGAGCAAGAGAGCCAGGCCTCTATGCAGGCACATAGGCAAAGAAAATGGGGAACCTCCAGTTTATATAAACTTAATTATAATAAATTATCTTAGAAGGAGGCATCATTTTAAAATTCATATTGTCATTATTAAACAAGGTGGGTAGGAAAAAATAAAGTATCTGTAATAAGCAAAATATACTTTAAAAAGTTAAATGGTTCCAAAAAATCAGAATCAGTTAGGGCAGAATGAAACAGCCACTCTAAAGTAGAAGAGGGTGGATGGATGAACATTCCTGACAGTGCAGGGAATGTGATGACCAGCTTGCAATAGAACAGGAATGCAGAAACCTGCTGGATGGAGCAGGTTGAAGTGGGACCGGTGGAACAGAGCCCCCTGCTGGCCACTGATCAGATGTACACAATAGGTTTTATAATGCAAATCTCAGGCTCTTCAGTAAAATCTACCTTTTCTTCCTTGGTCTTAATCAGCTGGGAAGCAAACGAAGCACTGCACCCCTTTTCAAGGTTGCTCTAACCTAATTATAGTGGAAACCTGGAAAAGCAGCCAAAACCCACACTACACAGAGGATCTGCATCTCCCCTCTGTGCGAATGTCAGCAGAACCTGACAGAAGACCTCTGTATGGATTCTGAAAACATGAACATCCTCCTTGAAATAAGACGGGAGGGATTCAGATGTGAAACTGGAAACTCAGACTCCACTTTAAATCTTCTGTTTAAAACAGACCTTTGGGATGATGATGTCTGTGGCGCTCTGTAATGAGGATTCAAAAATAAAGTTGCCTCTTGAACATTTTTTAAAACTTTCAATAAACTTCAGTTAAATGATGGCTCTTTCAGGATATAAGTAGATCCAACACAGGATGTTGTTTTAAATTGATATGGAGAGAAATTACTTTGGCTGAAGAACTTGAAATATTTACAAATGTATATTTAGTTCATGTTACTGTAAAAGCATGTAAATCAGGCTGTCTTCAAGTTCAATTCTTGGCAATGGTGTTTTCACTAGAAATAGTACAGTTGACTCTAACAGAGCAGGCTCCTGTGAAACGTACCCACCTTCCAGAAGGTGGGCGACGGCTGTTGTCTGGTTAAGGAATGTTCCTTCCTGTGTACACTTTCCTCCTGGGAACTAACTGGGGTTGGTCTCATGGAACCCCGCAGGAGCCTTCATGCATGAGCACTGAGCCATCTGTGTCCATCACACTTCCTCTTCCTGTAGTGAAACTTCCGGAGCTGGTCACTACCCATTGTTAATAGCAGCTACCATAAGGCCAGATGGGGAACAGTGTGGCCATGTGGTGCTCTCTAAAGAAAGTGCTTCCTTTATGTTCATAAAATAAAATTAAACGGAAACAAATTTCCATGGACACTTTGAGACCTAAGAAGCTGAGAAGAAAATTCTCTACACATTTTCCACAGCAGCACAACAAAATGGCAACAACAACAAACAAACAAAAACCCGCGGTGTTTTGAAGAATAAACCACTAACCTGAAATATTTATTTCAGAAATGATGTTAAGAAATCAAGAATAAATAAATGTACTGAATGATGTTCTCAACAGCACTCACCGATCACGATCGAAGACTCACAGTGGTAATAACCATTGCTCTGTTTTTTCTTCAGCATGGAGCAGAGATCGATCTGGTACAGTATTTCTTCTCCAAATCGGTAGTCGATAAATTGTTCATACAACCCAGGCTCTATTTTTTTCACTCCCTTGAAATGACAAAACAAATCTATGTCAGGCAATCATTTCTCTGGCAGCCAGTTCATATTTCTATCAATCTCTCAGAACCTGATATTACATTTTGGATTCAGAACTGCCTCCCGGCACTTGAAAATAGATGCCACAAAATTGTTAGGTTGTTTTGGGGGTTGTTTTTGTTTCAAGTCTCCATGCCTTGGGTGGGCTGTATTTAAAGCCATCAATTAAGAGTGCCAATCTGCTGTAGTAGCACTTGAAACTTTGTACAACTTTGAGCATCAGAACTGAGAAACCTTGAGATGAGGCAGATCAAGAGCAGAGTAACCATTGGCACTGTGGGTCTGTGATTTTAAAGGACTGCGTATTTCATAGGGAGGGAATCTTCTGATAACACTAACTCACATTATTTAAGCCCTTACATATAAACCACCTGAGGACAAAGCAGATTTGCGCAGGGCAGCGAGACCAGTGGCTGTTCTGCTTCTTTCTCCATCTGCCTCTTCTTGTTTCCAATACAGCCGGGGCAGCGGGAGGTGAGGACTGGAGCAAGGTCCTCCTGGGGCTACTGTAGCATTCTAACAGGAGATATCATCCCCTCTCCTCAACACTACTGTGTCCTGACACTTCAACCCCAGAGGCCCAAGACACAGACTCTGAGTTTTACTTTTTCTATTAAGTTTTACTTTCTACTAATACAATTTTTCCCTGTTAATAATAAAAACTTAGAGAAAGTTTTCTATGAGGACAGGAAACCATGTGTTCTTGTTCTGTTTCATTTTCCCTATGCAAATGAAAATCAATTTTTACTTTTCACATGACTATGGTTTTATCCTCAGTGCTTCTTAAAAATCAGTTCCATTATTTCAGTAAATTTGCCACATCAATATTAATATATAGATTGCAAAATGCTTTTGTCTCTACATGCTCCACTGTATGAAGTATCATGTTATTTATCTAATAGGCTGCTGCCCTTAATAGTTAATGGTATAGTAAGACACACTTGTGTTGGATGTTTAACTGGCTCCTGCTCTTAACTGCCCCTCCTCCCACTTACAGCCCTTCCCAACTCAGTTTGGGAATTCTATTCTACCTGCAAAGGCTGAACACTTTGGGACATCCTTGACAAAAATCCAACACCCCTTCATAATAAAAGTCCTGGACAGATATGGGATATAAGAGATATACCTCAACATAATAGAGGTGATTTACAACAAGCTCACAGCCAACATCAATGTAAATGAAAAGAAATTCAAAGCATTTCTACTAAAATCAGGAATAAGACGATGCTGTCTGCTGTCTCCATACCTGTTCAATATAGTATTTCAAGTCTTAGCTAAAGCAATAAGACAGCTGAAGGAGACCAAGAGGGTCTACCGGAAGGGAAGAAGTCCGGCTATCTTTCTGCAGATGATATGATAGTATATATAAGTGACCCTAAAAATTCTACCAGAAAGCTCCATAGGGCTGATAAACACTTTCAGCAAAACAGCAGGATACAAAATCAATTCACAAAAATCAGTAGCATTCCTATATACAAATGACAAACAAATTGAGAAAGAATTTAGGGAAACTACTTTCACAATAGTCTCAAAAATAATGAAATGTTTTTGGGTAATTCTAGCCAGGAAAGTAAAAGACTTGATTAATATAAAACTATATATGTATGTATAGATAGATAGATAGATAGATAGATAGATAGATAGATAGATAGATAGATAGGCTGGTAAGACTAATATATTTAAAATGGCTATCGTACTAAAAGCAACCTACAGATTCATGCACTCCCCATCAAAAACCCAACACAATTCTTTACAGAACTTGAAGAGACAATTCTCAGCTCCATATGGACATACAAAAACCCCAAAGATACTAGAATAATCCCATGCAAGTAAAGAACCGCTGAGGGTATCACTAGTCCCAATTTCAAGTTGCACTACAGAGCTATGGTAATAAAAACATCACGATATTGCCATAGAAACAGATCCATTGATCAGTGGAATTCAACTCAAGACCCAGAAATAAGTCCACACCTATGGACACCTGATTTTTTATAAAGAAGCAAAAATATATAATGAAAAAAAAAATACAGTATCTTCAACCAATGGTATTGGTCAAATTGGTTGGTTGCACATAGAAGAATGCAAATAGATCCATGGCTATCACCCTGCATAAAATTCAACTCCAAATGGATCAAAGAATGCAACATAAAACCAGACACACTGAAGCTGATAGGAGAGGAAGCGAGGATCGTCTGGAACACACGAGCACACAGCTTTCTAAACAGAACACCATAGCACAGGCACTAAAAACAACAATTAATAAGTGGAGCCTCATAAAACTAAAATGTTTCTGTGTGGCAACAGACGACATCTGACAAAGCAGCACGCAGGCTACTGCCTGCTGTAGAATGGGGGGAAAAATTAATAACTGCACACCTGATAGAGGAACAATATGAATTATATGAAGTCCTCAAAATATTAGATATAAGAAAACAACCCAGTTAAAAATGAGGTACATATCTACACAGAGAATTTTCAAAAGAGAAATCACAGATGGCCAAGAAACACATAAAGAAACACTTAAAGGATGTTCAACATCCTTAAGTCATCAGGGAAATACAAATCAAAACTACTTTGGGATTTCATCCTATACCAGTCAGAATGGTATACCAAGATCAAAACTACAGGTGAGAGCTCTGACAGCTCGTGCTGGCATGCGGGGTCCATTGTTGGTGGGAGTGCAAGCTTGTACAGCCACGATGGAAATCAATGTAGCAGCTCCTCAGGAAGCTGGGTATAAATGTGCCTCTTAGGCATAGACCCAAAGGACACTTCATCCCACTAGAGAGTCACTAGATCAACCATGTTCACTGTCACTCTATTCATTACAGCCAGAATTGGAAATAGCCTAGATGTCCATCAATGGATGAATGGATTAGGAAAACATGACACATTTACACCATAGACTCTTACTCAACTATTTAAAAAAAAAAAATGACACCATGAAATTTGCCGGTAAGTGGGTAAGTGGATGGAACAAGAAAAGATCAACCTGAGTGAGGTCACCCCAACCATATAAAGTAACATCTGGTCTGTGGCAGACAATTATGGTATGTATTAGCTTATGTGTAGATTTTAATTGGTAAGTCTTTAATAAGCAAGCTGCAATCCATATGAGCACAGAGGCTATGTATAGAGTAAGGGACCTGGGATGGAGAGAGAGCTGTCTCCCTCAAGATGGGGAAACTGACAGTTATGGATGGATGAGGGGAGGGTAACTGGAATGAATGGGAGGACCAAACGGTAAGGGTGGGGGGAGAGGGGTTGGAAAAGAGGATTCCGAAAAGGACAGATAAAATTCAGGGTCATTTGGAAAGTCATATGGAACCTAATACAGTAGAAGCTTTCTAAAATATATACATGAATGAATGAATGAATGAATGCTACCTAAATGAAATGGCCTAACTACAGAGGAGATAGGGTACCACCTAGACGGCTCTCATCTCCAAATGAACCTTCTACTACAGGAAATGAGTCCTATCTAATTGAGTTGTTGGCCATATGGGTCCCACTGGGGACTCCCAAATGACTCAGGGTACTGCCGGGGCTATTGTTGTTCTCCACAAAGTGAGAGCAAGGTCCTGTCGCTGAAGAGAACACCTACATACGTCATTAAGCATGGAGAAGTGGAGCTGGTGCCTAGCTAGAGCCTTTACCCTACTAACTAGTGTTCACGGCACAGGAAGGTACTCTGCACACTACCAAAGGAGAAAGGGCTGTCCTGCCTGCAAGGTGTGCTAGCGCAATGGTGGCACAAAACTTGTGGGAGAATCCAACCAGTATATAATGGGATTTAAGGCACACTCTATGAGATGGAGCCCTCCTCCAACATTACCTGGGTAGCCCAGAACCTGGGATCAGATAGGCCAGGGATCTAAGGCAAAATCAAATACTACTGTTCTGCCAAACCAGCAGTCCTCGACATGTAGATTGTGACCACTATGAGATAGCAGATATCCTACATACAGATATTTACATTACAATTCATAACAGTAGCAAAACTACAGTTATGAAGTAGCAATGAAATGATTTTATGGTCAGAGGTCACCACACCATGAAGAACCGTATCAAAGGGTTGCAATGTTGGGAAGGTTAAGACCCATTGTGGTAAAGAAACGCAGCGATAAAATGGCTCCTAGCAACATTCTGCTACTCATAGGTCAGTGCCTTGCTCAGCCATCATCTGAGAAGCTTCCTCCTGCAGCAGATGGGAACAAATACAGAGACCCACAGCTGGAAAATGTGCAGAGAGAGAGACCTTGGGACCCTCTGTCCTAAACAGGATGTCTCCATCAACTCCCTCCCCTCAGGGCTCAGAGAACCCTACAGAAGAGGAGGCAGAAAGAGTGATAGAGCCAGAGGAGACGGAGGGCACGGAAAGGAAAGACCTCTAGACCCAACAGGACTTGTGTTCTGTGTCCATTTGGTTTATAATGTTATTTAGTGCCAGACTCTCCTTAACTTCTTCCAGTTGACCTTTGTAGAGGAGAGATTCAGGTACAGCACTGAGGTCACTCACCATCACTGTGGGGGTTGACTGTGGTTTTAGAGCCAATGGAAGTTTTGTGTGCTTATTTTTAAATAAAATCAGGTGTCTATTATTTTTTTAAAAGTTCTGAGAAAATAAAAATGATTTTACTTGACTTCTCTGTGTGTATGCATTCATGCACGATTGTATTTGTGCATGCATGTGTATGCACGTGTGCATGTATGTGTGCGTGCGTGTGTGTGCGTGTGTGTGTGCGTGTGTGCGTGTGTGTGTGTGTGTGTGTGTGTGTGTGTGTTTCCCTGCGATGAGGAAGGCAGGGGCAAGGGTGATGGTCACTTCAGCAGACAGTGGCAGCCTAATAAAGGGTCTCCAGTTCCCATTGCACAGTTAGGTTCTCCTTTCATTTTATAAAATACCATTCTATTCTTTTTTGTTTACACTTAGTTAGTTAGTCACTTGCATGGGGCATGCCTCAGTGCACATTTGGAAGTCAGAGGACAACTCAGAGGGAGCTGGTCCTCTCCTCCCCAGTGTAGAACCTGGGGATTGAACTGAAGTTTTCAGGCTTTTTAGAAAGCACCTTCACCCACCAAGCCATCCCAGTGGCCCCAGAGAAATGAGAGAAATACAAGAGTGCCTGTGAACCAACCTCCTTGGCTAATGAACTGTAACAAATGACAAGCACCAACTATTTTGCAAAAATTCTTCACAACTGACTTCTAATGTGCATCCTAAGGTGCTTTGATTAGCAAGTAAAACAAAAATTCCATAACTCATACCATACAGAAAGTGTACTTCAGAAAGGCATGAGGTCTTAGAAGAGGCTGAAACTCTATCTCCTGGTTAAATAAAAAATTTAATAAAGACTCTAGAAATAGGTGAGAATTGCTTAATCTTCTATTTACTGGGGTGCCAGCATCATCTTTGCTCTCTGGAGAATGTACTGGTTAGCCTGTCTCTTTTCTCATAAACCTGAATTCATCTCCCCCTCCAGCTCTGGCAAATGATGGTTTTCTTTTATAACAGATGCACCGCTGTGTGTTATACAGGAAGACCCCATCTCAAAAACTAAATAAATAAGAAACAAAAAGTCATCATTCTGAGAAAATTGGTGCCTATATCAAAGTCAGACATCGCTTGAGGCAAGGCTAAGAAAGGTCTTATTTTTGTAAGGAATCTATAGGATTGCCAAAACAGTCTCAGATGTATGCACACTCAAGGTTATAGCTTCAAGTTAACGTGACTGAGTGTGATGGCACTATGTTCTGTCTCAGGACTTCCAGTGACTCCCAAATTTGTCACAGGCCAGCTCTACCCTTCCCAGGGTGTCCTACTTTTAAAGATAGAAAGTTCTCTACAAGCTAGGAAAGCTCAAAGAAAAGCCTCAAATTGTTAAATCCAGGAAAACACAGCCTATAATAAAACCTAAGTAAGCTGAGATTGCTTCAAACGTGGAGAGACTATGAGGGGTATCTCTAACAACACTGTGATAAGAACACCACAAACTTGGTGTCTGAAGTATGCAGGATGACAGTCTAATATCTCATATAAAGGTTATTTTTCCTGGAAATTATCAAGGACAGCATATGTTTTTAAGGGCTTCAGATACACAACTGTGCTGAGTATAAATACCACATTTGTCATGCACAATGACACCGAAAGAAAAAAATAGAGGCTAAATACGGATTTTTACTGTTTACATGTATGAAATTGTCAAAGTAAAAAACATTCTATTATAAGTAAATGCAGGATATTATACTCTGCAGCAATTCCCTAGTGGAAATAAGTATCAAACAGAAGGTCCCAAGGTTGTCTTAATTATTAGAGATGACTCAAGATTCGCTGCCCTTTGGCATCCTTTCAACCCCAGAAATGATCTGTGTGGTCAAGGCCATTTGTCAGCCTTTGGGGCGTGACCATGAAGCTCTGAGCCGTTTCACTCGACTGTATCTTGGCACCCAAACAGCCAATTCCTCAGAAATGCCACGAGAGCCTGCCAAGCATATTTAGAATTGTCTGATAGCAGACTCTAAATGATAAATAATGGAGATTATTTACTCGCAACATCATTTACATCAACTCAATGATATACATAATTTAAAATGTGCCAGAGGGTGTTCAGACTTACATTACTGAGCATCCAGATCTATCTTTAATGTGGTGAGAGATGTGGAATAGGAAAACTCACAGTAGCTCACATCTGTCTCATAGTTACTGTGTTCAGAACAACGAAATGGTAATTTCATTATGAAGGTTAAGAGTTTTTGGAACAGATGTAACATCTTACTGTTATTTGTTGTAATAATCACAATTTACATAAACAAATAAATGAAGGAGCTGTCCTACTGACAATAAGCTTAATTTTCAGGATCTCTGCCATTTTTTTTAATTCCAGGATACAATTAGTTTTTAAAGAAATATGTGAGACAATTCAAGAAATTCCTGTAACAATGACCTACAACCAAAGCTAAAGATGTAAATTAAGAGCTGACCCAAGCTAGCCTAACCTTTTTTGGCATCGGCTAGTTAAAAAGCAATGACAACTTCTTCATATGAGTGGTAGAAGGCTGTTCTTCTTCAGCGGTGTGTTAAAACTTTTAAAATTACTTTTAGTGATCACCATTCTTAACGAAACATATCAGCACTCAAAATTATAAAAAATATTGGACTCAGTGTAGAGACGTGAGGAAAACATCCGTTTAAAATTCCTCATCACCGGGCCCTCTTACAGTAACTACAACTTCTGAAGTTTGCACGCGTGGTTGGGTCTGCACCATGATAGGAAACAATTACCCATGGTGAACTACAGGCTTCTCTCAGTCAGAACAACTGTGCAAACTCAGATCCACCCAAGCTTGCTTATGACTGACAGAAGCTTTCATGGTCCCAACTTCTGGCTCAAAAACAGTCTGAGGATTCTCAGCCCAGCAAACAACAGCACCATGGCATGTGACCACTATGTGCGCACAGTAAATGATTCTCATTCCCTGTGAGTAGGAAAGAGAGACCAGAAGAACTCCTGGGGGCTGGGGAGAGGATGAGCAGTTAAGGGCTTGTGTTTCTCTTCCAGAAGACCTGAGTTTGGTAACCATGTATGCTGGCTCACAACCTCTTGTGACTACAGTCCAAGGGATTTGCTCCCTTCTTCTGGTGGCTGTGGAAAGCCACATGCATGTGACATTCTTTCACACAGACACACATTAATAAAATAATTAATAAACATAAATAAATTAAAAACAAATATTTTAAAAGAACTCACAGAAGTTGCTTAAACTCAGAAAAGGTATGCAAATGACCCAACCCATTAAGAAAGCCTTCTTACTGTAAATAGCCAAGTCAAATGCCAGCAGAAATTGTCTTGAGTTCTAGAACAATTGTTCCTTGAACACATAATGGTTCTTTATTCTGTATTTTAATCTAGAGTGTTTACATAGTTCTGTCTGGAATTTTCTTCAGGTCTACCGTCTCCATGATCCCTCTACTTACTAACTTGCCTCCAGCACTCTGGCCTTGTTTGATCTCGTGGCTTTAAAGAAACACAGAATGTCTTCACCTACATTATATACAATATTCTACTTTCAGGGAGAAGCAAACGGAAACAGCTGAGCCAGTCTTGGCTCCTCTCTCTCACTGTTCTAAAACTTTGAGAAGAGCCCAGTGCTCCTTGGTGGCATCAGATGGCAAGGAAGACAGTCACTGAAAGAAAGTCTTACAGGGCAAGCCACTTCACAAAACCCCCAGAACCATGGTTCCTGGGCCCGGCGCTTCTTTCTGAGAGCTGCTGGCACTGCATCAAGCAGAAAGAATGGTGTTCAGCTTTAGCTCACAAACACACTAACTGAGGCTCTTTTACACAGACCTGGCCATGTTAATTACAGGGTTAACAGGTCACTGGGGCATGGGTTCTCGTAGATGCAGGCACGATACAATCCCTGATGGAACACTGAGGAGCCTGCATTTACTACACAGCTCTCACGCATGCTCATGCTTTGTCCATTGAGCCATCTCTCCTTCAGAAAACTTATCAAATCTGTGAAGAGACCATGTACTGAGCCAGACAGTCGTTATTCAGTTTGCACATGGCTTTGTAAAAGAAGAAAAAAAAGTAGGGGCCTTACAGCAGAGGCATCCAAGAATCACACACACACACACACACACACACACACACACACACACACAAAGAACTGGAGTCTCCACTCTCTGGGGTCAAGATCCAGCTAGCTGTTCTTGGGCCAGAGTTGCCCTGTGGCCACTGGAATGGAAACCACAAAAAGATGCTGCATGTGCCGCCTCCCCGTTGTCGCCATGGTTGTGTGTGTTGTCAGGAGGTTTTTAAACTGCCCTTACCTTTCTACAAGAAGCTGAGGACATTCTCTCTGTCGCTATCCTTCCGTACATACAAGAAAGCTAGCTGGAGACTCAAAGCAAAACAAAACCTCTCTTTATAAAATGAACTCAGACTATTTGTCAAAATGCTTACTGTGTAGACATTTCAGAACAGGAACAAACTAAACACAGAAGACACTATGTGGTTTTTCTTGGGTTATAAAACAAGACAATTCATGTTCCTTCAATTTTATTACAGAGATTTCCCCTCGAAGAATAGTTTTTTAAGTGTCCTCTTTATAAGTGGTTTACAGAGAGCCACCATTGGCCTAGGGCTGGACCTTATGGGCTGAGTGCTTTCCCAGTGTGCACAGGCTCCGTCCATGATGCTAATGAGATATTTTGCCTTCCTAAACAAATTGTTACAGCTCAGACTTCGAGTTTGTCTTTAACTTTAGCATAGATAATAACTTTTCAGGTCATTAACAGATGATGAAGACTACACAAAATAAGGAAACCTAGCCTCTAGGACTGCCACCCACAATTATCAGTAGATGTACAGTCTATCCAGCTGCCTTAGAAGTTCGCCTCTGCTAATCTACAGATCTTCTATGCCTCACACGCTACCTTAAAACAAAACAAACACCACAGTCATCAATATCAGCAACAGCACCACCAGTGTCTTAGAGATGCTTCAATATCACACTCAAAATTATTTCCAAATGTCTTTCTAGAATGACCCACATGGTTCCAGGTAGCAAAGAGAGGACAGACTCCCGTAAGTTGTCCTCTGACCTTCATATGTGTGTGTGTGTGCACCATGACATTCATGTATTTACATGTACATACGCAGAGAGAGAGAGAGAGAGAGAGAGAGAGAGAGAGAGAGAGAGAGAGAAACAGACAGATATAAGTTAGTACAATAAAAAACAATTTTAAATAAAGCATTGTTATGTTTTTCTAGACACTAATGAGCACCCTCCAAGATGACGGAAAGCCTAGGTCCTCTGAAACCAGTGGCTTCCCCTCACTCCTGACTTACCATCTGACCTGCCCATAACCACTTCTTACTAAACTCAGTCACCAGGGCCATTTTCCATTGGAACCCAGCGAACATTAGCTGAGGAAGAATCCTAGATAAGCCAAGGAGAGTTCGCTGCATCTAGGGCTACTGAGGACAGCTCTGTCCTCGAACCCATCAGAAAAACCACTGGCTAAAAGAGCCCTGAGAAGCCCATTCTTCACCTCTGAAATGCATTAAAAGCCACAGTAAATGTTATGCAAAGCAACCTCTCAGACTTCATTACAGATCTCTAGTGATGGTCCACATTCTAAATTTCATTTACTTTCTTATACTGTTAAAGTGTCCTCATATACATATGCTGAAATCACTGGTCCACTTTACGGTCCTCTACCATAGTCATTATTTCTAACCTTTCTCTAGTCTTGCTAGTGTTTGCATGGACATCTTCATGCACGAAGAACTTCCTTATTAAGATTATTTATGATAATATCAGCAACAAAGGCATCTTGGTTAAAGAATACACATTTATATTTCATTTTATGTGTGTAGGTGTTTTGTCTGCATGTACGGATGTGCACCAAGTATATGCATGGTGTCTCTGGACATCAGATCTCCTGGAACTGTAGTTTCAGATGTTGTGAGCCACCATATGTACTAGGGACTGAATCAGAGTTCTCTGCAAGAGCAACAAATGCTCTTAACACCTGGGCCATCTCTCCGGCCTCAGTAATACACGTTTTTGCAATGTTTTTTAGTGGTGGATACTTAGTTGACAACTTGAAAGGCTGTTCCAATTCTATAAGCCACTATTTATAGGCTTTGCTGTCCCTGCACTAAGAACTGACCTAACAAATGTCGTTCTCAAATACTGTGATTGGCACTAGAGCACCAGACCCCAGATTCTACATCAAAAATTAGTTCTCTAAGATGATGGCCAACCTCCCAAAGAAACTAAACATGGATGCTCATTGCCACAATGCTTATGTAGCAAAGAAATGGGAAGCACTTACCAAGGGAGAGGTGTGTGAGCTACCATAAATGGAACGGTGACATAAAATTTTATTTGTGGTCAGGTGTGGTTATACAACTCAATCCTGATGCTCCAGAAACTCAGGCAAGATCTTGAGTTTGAGGCTAGCCTGGGCTAGTGAAGCCCTGCCTCATACATATATCACATATATCAGATATTTATATATATCATATATTTCATCATATATATTATATATATTGAACTGTCTACATTGTGTAATTACAATTAAAATAACCTTTAAAATAAGAACCAAAGTACTTGAAGTGATTTGCATACCATATGTAAGTAGGAAAGGCAACTATCACCATGTTTCTCTGCCTGAATGACAGTGGAAGGTAGGGATTCAAGCCCAGGATAGTTCATTTAGGTCCAACTTCATTGGATTTCAGGACACTTAGGAGGCTGCTAGCCTAGCATTTCATTACTGCCCCAAAGGGAGTTTCCAATGGAAATGCCAGTCAGCCTAGAGGGGGTGAAAAGTATAAATGTGCTCTAAGTAAGGCAGTCAGAAGCCCTGCCTCTCATGTAAGATTTCAGTTCTCTGTGCTCAGTCACACTTTAGTGGTATTGAATAGAAAATTCGAAAAATAACTTCCCTGGTGGTATATACCTGGGAAGGTAGAGGAGGAAGAGGAGGAAGAAGAAGAAGAGGAGGAGGAAGTGGAGGAGGAGGAAGAGAAGGAGGAGGAAGTGGAGGAGGAAGAGGAGGAGGAGAAAGAGGAGGAAGTGGAGGAGGAAGAGAAGGAAGAGGAAGTAGAGGAGGAAGAGGAAGAGGAGGAGGAGGAAGAAGAGGAGGAGGACCAGGAATTGAAGGCCAGCCTGGGCAGCTTAGTGAGGACTCAACATAAAAGGAAGCTGACAGTGGGCACTAGAACTCAGTGAAAGATAATCTAGAAAGGGATAATGCACCAGTCTTAAATCATGCACCTTTCTGAGCAGCATGAGACCCTCTGCCCCACCCACGAAGGGAATCAATCCTTTGCCACCACCATAGCCACATGTTTGCAGGGACCTCCCTGTAGCCACTCAGTCACCACATCTGCTATCAGACCAGCTGTCACAGCATCACAGAATTTAAATAATTCTTATGTTTACATAACAAAGGCCCCAAAGTGCATAGTGAAGATGCTGGCATTAGATATATCAAAGATAAACCATGGTATCTCTATGAGAGAGTGAGCACACATGTGGGAAAAAGAACAGATGTAGTGATTAGTGGTATGTGTGCTTTCAGGCATTTACTGGGGGCCTTGTTACATCTCCTCCATTGAGTACAGAAAGAATACTGTAATTTGTTTTCTGTAGATTAAGCCTTCTAATCTAAACAGAATGCAATCTGGTTTCAAGATCATATACCACTAACGCAGAAACTTTCCATTTTGATTATCAGTCTAGGTCTAAGCAACCAGTCCCCAGTACGTAATAGCTACCAAATAAATCATGATTTCTAATAGATACTTCCCATATTTACAAATGAACTTGGGTGAACTGGAGTTGGCCAGTAAGAGAGAATAACATGAGGCGGAAAATAAGACAGGTTCTCAGACGCAGAGACAGGACTCAGAAACTCAAGGATGTGACTCACCTAAAGCATTTAAACTGTCTGAGTGCCACATCCCTTTCCTCTGGGGGAGAAGGGGAGTCAGTTCTGAGCAACTAACTGCCAAGAAACCACATGTGGACAGTCTGAACAGTTGAAATCCAGAACCTGGGCCTTTAAACATCCATTTGGTGAATATCACTGGGTACTCCCATTGCCAGTTAATATCGTAAAGACAAAGCAACATTTATAATAGGGGAATTACCAACATTTGTAAAAGGAGAATTACCTTCACAATTGAGTTTTTTCACTCTGGGATTGAGTGGGAAACCACTTGGAAGACGAAGATCCAGTGACAGCAAAACAAGAAAGACAGCGAGTGAGAAGCAGTCTACAGGCTTTGCGGGCTGCCACTCAGGGCTGCAAAGACTAGGACTTACGTAGTCATTTTACCTAATGGGTTTCTGTAATCATGCCTCATGTGCATGTTAATGAATTGTTCACATAACTATCAACAATATGCAAGATATCTATTTGAGGGCATCTTTAACAACAGTTTGTAGATAGCTCATAAGCACAGGAAGGATCACCCACACCCATGCTTAAAGAACAAAAACGATCCTGAGAATGGAGCATGCTAAACTTGGGGAGAGAGAGGTTCTGATTACCGATAAGCATGACCTTTGTATAGAGTTGAGAACGAGCCTTAACAAAAGCAGAGGGAATGCTAGGCAGGGAGTGGACACTGATCTTTATGCTCATCTCAGAAATTCTGGCATAACAGAGGCCAGCAGGTGACTTAGTTTGAGTAAGAAACCCCTGGGCTGAAATGGAAATATCAAGGAAAGGTGTGTGTGTGTGTGTGTGTGTGTGTGTATGTGTGTGTAACAGAGAGAGAGAAAGAGAGAGAGAGAGGGTGTGTGTGTGTGTGTGTGTGTGTGTGTGTGTGTGTATAGGGGTAAAATCACACAGAGCTAAAGGAAGTTAAAAGACACTTGTCTTAGCTTGTCACTGTTCTCAACCTTATAGGGAGAAGCACTGGGAAGTGAAAGGTCCCATGGATCCTTTCTCACTAGTCCTCGGCACCCTTGTTCAGACTCTGAATGAAGGTGATTGCTGGAAGCACACGGCTATCTTTTGGAATCCCTGAAAGACCTTCAAAAGGTAGAACCCAAAGTATCCCTCAGCCTGGGCTTGAACAGCAGAGCAGCAGGTGAAGGGAGGCCAGATAGCATGGGAAGAAGCCCTGAGAGCTGAAGGAGGCAGAGGACCTGAGCAAGAAGGCGGCACGACTGAACTCTGGCGCCATCTAGAGGCTTCTCCGGGGAGGAGACGCAAAACAGCCGCAGAGATCAGAGGTGTCAGCCACGCAGCAAACAGAGCTCTAACAGCCTCCTGGAAACACTGAGCTCTTTTGACGCCCTTGGATTAGAACTGAATTGACCTAGGGTCTCAGGAAAAAAAAGTTAGGGTGTCAAAAACAAAACATAACAAAAAACCACAAAACATCACTCACACCAACCATGCTGCAGCCTGGTGTGCCCTGTAAAACAAGGCCAGAGATACAAACGAGCACTCACCTTCTTCCGGAGCATTGGTGCTTTGGACAGCTTCATAAAGGTCAGGTGAGGCTTAAAAGTTCTGTTCTCTCCAGCCAGGACGCCTTTTTCCTGAAATGTTCTTTTTGCAGTCTCTGAAGAAAATAAAAAGAACACCAAAGTGCTACTGTAACACATGGTTATCTTTAGTTAAGAGGCCGATTCAAGAGATGACTAACTGCATTATAAAGATCGTATTATGGTTTCCAATTTGTACTTTATGGGGTTTGTGTGTGCTCGTGTGTGTGTGTATGTGTGTGTGTGTCTCATACTTTTTTGTATTCATTGTTGTTTGGTTTATTCTGGCTTGTGTGTTTTATTTGCCTGTGTGTTTCCTAATAAGAGAAAGAAATAAAGGCATGGAGTCGGAGGAGTAAGGAGGATCTGGGAGGAGATGAAGGAGAGGAAAACATAATCAGAATATACTGCATGAAAAAAAACCCACTCAATTAAAAAACCATGAAAAAAGTACATAGCTATTTGATATTTCCTAGAGACAAAGAGACAAAATACAGTAAGTGTGATAACAAATACAGTAACAGTTACACTCCCAATGATTGACACATGCAATATCGTACACAAAACACCGATGGGTTTGAGTCAATCACATAAACAAAGCCGGTGTTTTCCTTCGAGAGGCTGCCTCTCAAAGACCATCTTGGTGGTTTCCTTATGCTCTAAGAAAGGACTGGCTGCTCTGCTGCCACCCTCCAAATCCAAAATTCTGAGCAAAATGAAGACAAAGCACAAAACTGGGCTTGGTCCTGTGAGTAATAATGACTTGTTCTGCAAGCATGAAGACCTGAGCTTAGTTCCACATCACCCATGTAAGAAGCTGGGCATGGCTGCACATGCCTGGAATCCGTGCATGGTGGGACAGAGAATGTGTGAGCCGCTGGACTAGCTAAAGTAGGCTTCAGTGAGACACCCTGATGAAGATAGTAGAATGGAGAACAGTAGAGAGAGACAACAGACACCCTGCTCTGGCCTCAAATTCATGTACAGTCACACACTCACATGAGCACGTGCACACACACACATAAATCCATTATAAAATGTAGGCATAAATTTTTTGCAACCTACTTCTAATAAGGGTTCAACCTCTCCTGTAGCCCACCACCCAGCAGAGGCAGTGAAGAGAACAGTTGTTAGGCTGTGGGGGAAGTGGGCCTGCTCAGCAGTAGTTCTTTGGAGTGAGCTCAATCTTTGTCAGCAGCAAACACCAAACATGATTCAGCAGCTGCAGACCAGTCCTCTAGGCAGGCAGACACCAGGCAGGAACCAGCAGTTGTAGTTCAATCCTGAAGGAACTGCAAGGCTCACCAAATGGCCTGAGGCGAGGCCTCGGAAGCATCGAGCTGCTGCAGGAACCTCACAAGAAGTTCTTGGGCGGGTTTCTCTCAGTGGAAGTGTTACCACAAGTTGAGCTCAACAACTCTATGCAAGGCGGACCAATACATACGTATTGCTAGTAAACGGTGAGGTGGAACAAACCAAGCCAGTGTTCACTGTTCCTCTCCCACTGTCTGTGGAGTCATAGTTATATTTACACTCCTTCACTCCAGGTCTTCTCACGTGTGCGCTCTATCAAAACATCCTTTCACCCACGTGCCCCAGCAAAACGTCACTTGACATAACTGACTTCCCAAAACACTAGCAGTTTCCACCTCAATAAAACAATAAACATGCACTGGGAGCCAAACCTTTCGATTACTGTAGTTTAAAACCTTGGGTGTATAGGAGAAGACCCCTCAGATGGAGCCCGGAAACTTTCCAGGGTGAGAAAAAGGACAAAAGGAGAGACCAAGACAACTGACTTCAGAGAGCAGAGCACTCGGGCGTGAGGCCAAACTCCAGGGATCTGCGAAGCATTCTCCAGAATACTTGGTCTAGGGCTGATGGTTACCATGAGACTGAATCCACATGGAGGCAGGAGGCATCTGAACCACTCTTTGCTATCTGATCAGATTTCCACGAGTTACTTTATTCAATATAACAATCAAGTGCATCTGAACAAACTTTTTTACATCTACCGATTTTAGTTTCATCTGATTTTAACATAACTTCTCTCATAACTCTCTGGGTCAAAAATCTTTGATGATATTTATTCACAATACTCCTATATATTTGTCATAGAGCACATTTAATTTTCATGAGCGCATTTTCTCTGTTCAGTGTATTTTCTAGGTGTATAGAAACAGGGAAAGGGATGTCCTTATTCTGAGAGTTGTTTCTTAATGACTTCGTTTAGTAGAAGCATAATCTATTGCTTAGCCTGGGTGTTGGATGGTCATTATATATACGTCACTTTCGAGCTAAAAATCTCTGCTAATGTGAAAATTACATGGCGTTTTTCATCTGCGCTCACTCTTACTCTGGAGGGAGCACATGAATAATTAGAGAGGCTTTCAAGTCTTCCTCGTAAGACAGGAATTCCTTCATGCACTAAATTGAAAAATCACACAACAAATACATCAGACACCCTTCAAAGAACAACTTGGTGTGCTTCCTAAATAATATGATTTATCTTGCAGATGAGAAGGAAGAGAGTTGCCTGAAGAACAACTCATTTGAAATATGTTTTATGGGGCAGCAAGATGTCTCGGGGGACCTCAAGGGGCTTGCACCCAGAGTAGACAACTGGAGTTTATGCCCTGAGACTCACATGGAGGAAAAGTCTCCTACAGGTTGTCTTACACACACACACACACACACACACACACACGTAATCAAATGTGTAAATACATTTTTATAATACTAGAAGCCCATGCTGAACACCAAAACAATTTAATAAGCAACACTTTGATGAACCTAACAAAAACAGCTTTATCTGTTCTTTTTACATTTTACATATTTATATAGACCTTACTAAAATGAATTCTTTAAAGGTGAGGCAGTGGTAAGTTCACACTTAAAAATAAAGAAGTCACTAAACATTGTTTCAAAGTAAACTATTAAACTGACTTTAACAGAATCCTATATTTCTGATAACATACCCATTTTTGCAAATTTTGTTTTCCTTTCTTATCTCCTACATTTCCTCAAATTCTGACATCGTTTATATGACAGATCGTAATTAGGACCCTAGGAACGAGGGTCCCTGACAGAAACACCAGAGTAAGAATGAAAGCATCCCACACCAATAGCCCAAGCATCAGGAAAAGGACTCCTTTCCAGGGGAAGAACTGTCTCTCAATCGTTCCATGGCTGATATACACAGAGCATACTACCTAGCTTTTCTTTTATATTTTCTATATTTTATAACTGCTATGAAGAAGCAGATCAGACAGATAATGAGTTTTTGCTCCACAATTTTGTGCAAAACTGTAAATACATTTATTTTCTTATGCACATACCCTTAAACACGTGTGTGAATAGGTGCGCATGCGAGTATGCAGACATACACACATAATGTCTTTTTCTCCTAATGCAAGCCAATTTAGGGGCCCACAGCCAAGCTTTATGGCCAGGGGTCTAATTTTTTTTTAAAAAAGACAAAATACATAGGAACATTATCTGATGGTGTCTCCCAGCTAGAAAACAACTATAAAGGAATAAAAATGTACAGAGAATAAAGCTTTCGACTTGTTTCTGTGAAAATACACTGTATTCTCACAGAATCGTTCTGACATTTTCCTCTCCATTACTTACATTATTGTACCCTGCCGGCAATTCCCACCATTTCCCTTCCCCAGCTTCCTCCTCCCCTCAGACTGGTCCTTCATTTCCACAAGTAGCCTCCCTTTTGATTTCAAATCACACAGATTCCATTTCTGTGGTGGTTGAATGAGAATCTCCCCATAGGCTTATCTATTTCGACCGTTAGTCCTCAGTTGCTGGCACAGTTTGGGGCAGCTTAGAAGATACGGCCTCCATGGAGAAAGCATGCTGCTGGAGGTGGCCTTTGAGAGTCTAAGGACTTGGCACTCTCCAGTTTATGGTACATGTTTGCCACTGAGGATGTGAACTCTCAGCTTCCTGCTTCAGCCGCCATGCAGCCTGCTGCCATCCCTCCCCCAACCCCCACCCTCGCCATGAAGGGTTTTTATCCCCTGGAACCATAAGCCCAAATAAATTCTGTCTGTAAGCTCCCACACTTACTTACCAGGCCAATGTCACCTGATATGGCCACAAGGAACCCAGTTGGAGGAGCCACAGCAAAACTGAAGCTTGTTTTATTGAGAACAATATTTTTATGCCCTTATCAGAAGCAGAATGTAATGGCAATGGCCAGGATCAACACAGTTGCAGTTTCCAGGATACAAGCTATACGGGGTACAGAAGACTAATGTCTAACACCAACTGTCCTGTAAAGTGTCCATGCTCCCTTGACTACTAAGGGAACATACAGAGAAACGCAAAGAGACCTGAACACTTCAGTGCCCAAGGAAGAACATCAGTCTCTCAGGAACTGAAAGGCACATTGTGCACCAGGAGCCATGGACTCTAACCTGAGCAACCTATGATGCAGGCCTCTCAAGGGAGCTCCGCCAGGCCAACCCACAGTTCCCTGCAATCCCTTTTTATTTTCTAATTTTAGGGTATGCAAGTCAATCTTTAAAGCATCCATGGAACAGCCAATCAATCTCAAGGTGATGATGCTTTCCAAGAACAAAATTCTCAGACATGTTCCTATTGAGCATAGTTTGGAAATCCAATTGGAGATGGAGAAATAATGATCAAAACTCTTTGCCAGGTTTCGGGTAGCAATGGAGGAGGGCAGTTCATCAAACTTTGAGTGCTGAATGGAAGCGTCTCGTCACACACGGCCTGAACATGCTACACGATATCTATGTACAATCACTTTCCTCTGTTCCTCCACCAGCCCTGGAAATCTCCCTTGGCCCGTTGTTTCCTTTGTCACTCACCTCCATGTGTCAATCTGGGACTGTTCTCTGTGCCTTTGCAGCCATTTTCAGAAAGTCCTCACCTACGTGTGGGTCTTGATATGTTTCCCTTAGCCGGGCAGTGGTGGTGCATGCCTTTAATCCCAGCACTCGGGAGACAGAGGCAGGCGGATTTCTGAGTTTGAGGCCAGCCTGGTCTACAGAGTGAGTTCCAGGACAGCCAGGGCTAACCCTGTCTCGAAAAACCAAAAAAAAAAAAAAGAAGAAGAAGAAGAAAGAAAGAAAGAAATGTTTCCCTTATTTTCCCCCAGCCCATTCAGAATTTCTGGTATTACTTATGGTCTCTGATCCATTTTGGTCTTGCACAGCATAACAGGAATATAGCTGTACTATTCTACATGTGAATATCTAGTTTTCGCAACACCAGGCATTGATGTTGGACACTCTTTTTCCCAAATGTATGTTTTTGGCACCTTTTCAATGATTAGCTACATGAGTTTTTATTTCTTCATCCTATATTCCAGTGGTTCTTGGCCTGGGTGTTGTGACCCCTTTGTGGAGTTGCAGGACCCTTTCACAGGGGTCACATATCAGATATTCTCCATATCAGATATTTATATCAGAATTCATAATAGTAACAAAATTACAGTTATGAAGTAGCAAAGAAAATAATTTTACAGTTGGGGGTCCTCATGAAATGAGGCCCTGTGTTAAAGGTCGCAGCATTAGCAAAGCTGAGAACCGCTGCTCCATTTCATTCCGCTTAGCGACTGGTCAGCTTTCTGGACGGATCTTGCTGTTTTGGCTACTCTGGCATGAGGAGAGTTTTTAGACCAGTATTGTAATGTCTCCACCAGAGCCCTTTCTGCTGAGAACTGCTTTGGCTATTGGGGTGTCTTCTGAGATTTTGTCAATTTCAGGCCTTTTTCCCCTAGTTCTATAAAGAGTGTCACTGGAATTTCAATGAGGATTGCGTTGAATCTGAGGCTCAGGTTTGGGGTTTTTTTGGGGGTTTTTTTTTTTTTTTTTTTTTGGTTTTTGGTTTGTTTGTTTGGTTTGGTTTTGGATATTTATTTTATATACATTTCAAATGTTTTCCCCTTTGGAAACCCCCTATTCCACTCCGCCTCCCCCTGCCTCTACGAGGGTGCTCACCCACCTACCCACTCCATTTTCTAGCCCTGGCATTCCCCTACACTGGGGCATCATAAACTCTCAGGCCCAAAGGCAAAGCTGGTCTGGTGGTAAGACCAGCCTTGGCTTTTAAGAATCCATTTTTATAATATTAATTTTGCTGATCTATGACATGAGAAGTCTTTGAATCTCCAATTGTCTTCATTTCCTGGTTAGGTTTATTCCTAGGTTGGGGGATTGGGGTTTATTTTGTTGTTATTGTTTTTACTATGGTTTGATTGTGTGAAGTTATTTAAAATGAGATTTTTTTTTTCCTGATTTCTTTCTTTGCTAGTCTATTATTAAGTTATATATTTCTAAAAGCTTCTGATTTGTTTGTTTGTTTATATAAAGGAGGGAACTGTTGATGCTCTTGAGACAGGGTTTTACATAGATCAGACTAGCTTAGAACTTTGCATGAGGATCACAGAGTGCTGGCATCACAGGCTCACCCCACCATGCTTCATCATGCTTCAGGTTCACCCCACCACGCTTCAGG
>JADRCH010000256.1:1089193-1101368 GCA_019843965.1 Rhynchomys soricoides
ATGAGCTCCGCCCCTTCATCCCACCTGCACAAAATAACCTCCCACATTAGATGAACAAAAAGAATTGGTAGCAGCATACATGCTTGTGTAATTAAAGACTGACAGTGAGAGAAAGGGACATCATCTACTTTGTTATTTTGAGGGCTCACAATTCTATAACAAAAAACACGAAAAAAATCCACACAATTTTATTTAGTAGAAGTTTTATGTGCCTTGGGACCCTTCATAAGAACTTATAAGAGGACCAACGCTCTTTCCAACTCCCCCCAAAACTATGCAAACCTGTGTGATGTTTTTAAGGTGGGTTTGATTAAGTGATAGTAATAGAGAAGAACAATTAGATTAAAATTTTGATCTGATAATGTCAGGCTGGGAGAACTTAGCAAGGCTTTTCTGTGTCCCTGTGACTTCAGAGAAAAGGCCATTCCTTTCTTTTGGGGATAAGGAAGACAACATCTCAAATGTAAGCCAGACAACCTGCTTCCAGGGATGGTTAGAAAATTCTTCCTAAATTAATAAACGTCTTCAGAGGAAGGGCAGCAGGCCAGAGAGTAACCAACCACTTCTCCTCAAATTTGGTCTTTAGTTTAAAATGCCTTTGGATATGGGAATATGGCTCAGTGGTTAAGGGTACTGGCTGCTCTTCAAGAGGACCCAGGTACAGTTCCCAGCATCCACATGGTGGCTCACAACCACATGTAACTGTAGTTCCAGGAGACTGGATGCTTTCTTCTGACCACCATGCGTACCAGGCACACACATGGTGGAGAGACATATATGCAGGCAAAACACACATATACATAAAATAAAAATAAGTAAATCATTAAAATAAATTAATAAAATGTTTTAGGGTATGGACTGGAGAGATGGCTCAGTGGGTAAAGTGCTTGCCCCACAAGCATGAGAACGTGAGTTCAGATCCCCAGTGCCCACGTAGAAAGCCAGCTATAATAGTGCATATCAGCAACCCTAGTGCTGGCTGAGCAGAGGCAGGTGGCTCCCTGGAGAGCTCTTGCCAACCAGCCTAGACAAATCAGGGAGCTCTGGGTCAATGTTAAAGCAAAGAATCATTAAAGAAGACACAGACCACAAAACTCTGACCTATACACACACACACACACACACACACACACACACCATAAACACATGTACACACCACATGAAAAAACACACAAAAAATATTTTAGGGCATGATACCACAAATCTCATCAATGGATAAAGCTCATTAATTTAGACTCCATGTTTAAATGCACACAAGAATTTTCTCCAATTTTATACAATGAATTGTTAAATCACTTCTTTTTCACACTGTGTTGTCCAGGCTTCTTCCTCATGCCCTTTAGCCAAGGCTGGAATCAGGCTCACACCCAGTGTCTTAACATTCCTTACTCTGATAATCTTCAGTAATAAGTTCAAATAGTAGCATCTAAAGTCATTTGGGGTTTTTTTGGTTTTTTGTTTTTTTGGTTTTTCGAGACAGGGTTTCTCTGTGTAGCCCTGGCTGTCCTGGAACTCACTCTGTAGACCAGGCAGGCCTTGAACTCAGAAATCTGCCTGCCTCTGCCTCCAGAGTTCTGGGATTAAAGGTGTGCGCCACCACTGCCCGGCTAAGTCATTTGATTTTTATAATAACTTTGTACTGCTTTAAGAGTTTAACTTGAGAACTGAGACCTCTCTCAATTAAAAACAGATAAGTCACAGTATTTACATCCACTACAATTTCTCCTGCTTTCCACTAAGTCTGACTAGCTCCACCTCCATTGCTCCACACAAACATTTAATATTCCTACATAGGCATATGCATACACACACGTAGCTTATAACAAAGTTTTTAAATAATATCCTACTAGGTGAAATATATTCTTCTGAAGGTTAGAATATACCATTTGAACAAAAAGTTAAGATGCAATATAAAAATAAATATTAAATTATTGTATTGATATCATTAGGTAACTAGTCAGATATGTGCAGGCTTAGAGGATATTAGGGGGTAGACCCTTGTCTCATAATCTACAACTCGTATAAACAAAGACTAGAACTCCAAGACACTTAAGTACTTTTAGAGGAATGAGACCAGAGTCATATCTCTAGCCCTGGGAAGAGATATGACACCCTATTTCCCTGAAGGTCATGGATAACTATCGAAACCTGGCTTCATGAGCCCTAAACCTTATAAGGTCACCATTTAATGATGATTGGCTACCTAACAGAGCCAATCACCCAGACAGGGAAATGCCCCTCAGGAAGCCGGCTGGCGCAGACATCTTGCAAAACCCACCTAGCATGTAGATAGGTCGGCCACCCCTTTGGCCACTGCCCTCTCTCCTCTCCAGAGTGCTTCACATTACTCTGCAACAAGCCGTATCTATGTGTCTTCCTTGGCTTCTTCCAGAGAGGTCAGGGAACTGAGAGGAGGCCAGAGAGAGATCCCAATAAAGATGCTGTTGGACTTCAGAAGCCTGATCCTGAAGAATTCCTTTAGAACCAATCTAGAGACTATGGATGGAATTCAGTGATGGAACCATACTTGGAATGGCCAAGGCCCTGCATTCAACCCCTGACGCCAAAAAGTAATGCAGTGAATATAAAGAAGTAAAAGACTAAAAACTGTCTACATTCTGACCACATGAACACTCCATAAATGGAGGAACCACTTAGCCTCCAGTGCCTGTTGGTCTCGGTGAGTGCCTAATCCTTAACAGCTGGAATCGTGGCACTCACACGCAATGGCAGCAGTTGGGAAGCTAAGACAGGAGGATTGCTTCAAACTCAAGGCCAGCACCCACTACAGAGTACCAGATGGGGCTACAGAACAAAACCTTTTCTCAAAACAACAACATAAATAAACAAAATCATCTGCTTCAATGCGTAAATAAACGAAAATCTCCCATGACTATTAAAATATCTGGGTTTCTTGTAAGCACACAGAAAAAGTACAAACACACAAGCAACAGTACAAGACTCACACAACAGGTCAAAAGTGTAACAACTGGTGATGTTTTCCCTCCATTTTCTACTTTTTGTATTGTTTTAATGAAATTTTTAGAATAGAAATACTCCTAAGCAGCCGTCCCTAATGCATCTGGAATAAGGAATTACAGGGGCAGTGCCTGTGCTAAACTGACAAATGAGCATGACAGGAGCCCAGGCTCCTGCTCCCACGAAAGCTGGTGACAGCTCACATTCCTCGGCACACAATGCAGCTTTCATCAGTACTGGAAAGTATTTTTGTGAGAATATTTGCAGCGAATGGATGGAATTCTTGTTGCAAGCCCCCAGTGAATTACTTAAAAGGACAATGACTGAATGACCAATTAGACACTTTCCGGTAATATTTATATTATAAAGGAAAAGACTTAGGTTGAGCATTTTCTCTCGAGTGCTCAGTCAGAAAAAGTACGTAAGTGTGTTGAGTGTGGGCATTGATTCTGAAATGATCTGCCCTCCCAGCCTTGCAGAGCTGCCTTCCCTCAGCCGGCTAAAGCTTTTACATCCTATCTGGCTTTTAAATGTTCCTACTCAGATGGCCTTGGACACTTTGTCCGACCCTGCCCCAAAACAGGACTTACAATGATCATAAACTTTAAAAAAATGAGACAAAGGAAGACTAAAACTAGGAAGATGGATGAAGTGTGCTATAGTCTAAATCAAACAAACTAAAATCTAAGCTTTCTCACTACCAAAGTTTGCCTCAGAAGACACAAGTCAAACATCCAATACTCAACAAGTAAAAAAAAAAAAAAAACACTTTGCTTAAGAAAATGTTCTGAAGCCAGGCAGTGGTGGTGCAGGCCTTTAATCCCAGCACTTGGGAGGCAGAGGCAGGCGGATTTCTGAGTTCAAGGCCAGCCTGGTCTACAGAGTGAGTTCCAGGATAGCCAGGGCTACACAGAGAAATCCTGTCTTGAAAAACCAAAAAAATAAAAAATAAAAAGAGAGAGAGAGAGAGAGAGAGAGAGAGAACAAGATAGGTAGAGGGGCACAGATGAAGAGGAAAGGAGAGGAGAGGAAAAAGAGATAAGTATAGAGGAAAATCAAAAGATAAAAGTAAACCACGCACAGACCAAACACTGACAGTGTTTCAGGCCAAAGAGGAGTGAGCATGCGTGACGGCAGACAATAACTGCACCCAGCGCTGAGGGCAGCGGGTAGCCTAACACTCAACCTACTGTCTCCGAATCAAACCCCAAATTCACCCACCCATCCAACGCCCACTTAGAAGCAACTGAGTGTATCTGCTTTAAGGGGCTGTAATGAATGTGAGGTCTCGGCCTCTCCCAAGTAGACATTCTCCTCAGCAAATAATAGCCAAACGGGAGGAGGGAGCTGTCCAAACGAAAAGGAGACTAATCCATTGATTATGGCTCTCTGTAATAGAGATGACAGTTCCCACGGGCTTCTGAGTAGGAACACGGTGATTGTCTCTCATTCTTTCAATACTTTTCAAGAACCGATAACTTGATGAATCTCATAAGCAAACGGATCACTTGGGCTTATAGTTTATACTTGAATCCAGTCTTGGATTTTCCCTAGAGAGCTCCAGAATCAAGAGTCTCCTCAAGAGAACTTTCCAGGCTTTTAGACACTGCTTACACAACCACCACCAAAGACGTTCAGTGAGGTTAAACCAGCTCTCCAAGTAAGAAGACATCCACTGGCAAAACCACACATGAGGTTTCCTGAGTGTGGCATGGTCTGTCTTACCTGCTATCTCCAGGAGTGCACTGATATGATCTCCGTCTGCCAGCTTCACAAAGCCAACCTGTCCTTGGAAAGTGTCAATCCCTTGGAAGGGCAAAGTCAAGTGTTTCCCTTCAAGGATCTCCTCAACGAATGGCTTCAATTCCAAAAGTGCATCGGTACCGCTAGTGAAAGACATTATTTCAGCAACGAGATAAAAAAAATAAAATAAAAAATAAATAAAAAGGGAATAAAGAAATCCAACTTTGTGAAGATAAATTGTATAATAATTATTTAAATTGTAAAATTGTACTACAATATACAATACAAAATAATTGTATTATACAATGTAAATTGTATAATAATTATTTCAAAGTTCATAATGTTGTTTTAGATCTAACCTATGATTACAATCCAATATTAATCTTTAGACAACTACAGAAGTGACTCAAGTCTTTCCCTAGTTATAATTACTATTAGAGATGTAACAGCAGATAGTATTACATTATTCATCAAGAAACTTCTACGTCAGATGTAGTAAGTACACACCTATAAACACGGCACACTGGAGGCTGAGGCAGGAGGACTGCAGATTTGAGTTTGAGACCAACCTGGACCACAATAGCCGACTACATTAAGACCTTGACTCAAAATAAACAAACAAATAATAAATTGCTAACCAAGAAAACATTACCAGAATAACTCAACGTGCTGTGTCCACAGCTCAGCTAAAGAGTACCTGCTTACTGCACATGAGGTCCTACCTAGACCCAATCTCCAGTACCTTCCGGGGGACAAAAAGAACTACAACTACATTTTTTACTAATTTTTTACTAATGATATATCCCAAACCGACCTGCTTTGCTAGATTATGAAGAATGTTCTAAACCTGTTCGTTTTTATTTCCAGGGGTGGGGTTTGAGGCAGGCACTCATAAGACGAAGAATGGCTCTGAACTTGTGGCCACCCTGCCATCACTTCCCAGATGTTAGGGTGACAGGCACACACCATGCCCAGTATCAAACCCAGGCTGTGTCTGACACAGCAGACAAGCAATCCACCAACCAAACCATGTCCACAGCCCAAGCCCTAGATTAAAAAAAAAAGGACCAGGACTTACTATTTGCAAAGCATTCCACTAAAACTGAAACAGGCATTCTATCTCAAAATACAACACTCTTTGTGATATGATTTTCTGTAACTGAATTCAAATAAAGTGTAAGTTTAACTATATTTGCCAACCAGATGTAAATGCTTGTTGGAGCTGTTTAGCCTGTGTTCACTTATGGCCGCTCTGTGTTTCAAATCTGCATTGCTCTGTATACTTCAAGTCAGATACTATCCAACTTTGCATGGTCTTAAACTTATGATCCATCTTCCATCTCAAAAAGAATTCTGGTGGGTGCACCTTATTATGAGAAAAAAAAATTAACTCTCACTAGAGGGCAGCAATTACTTAAAAAAGAAATGAACACAGGCAGTTTGGAGATGATTTTCAAACTCTTCTCTAACAAACCTGTCATTGAATCATCCTGTTCACCAGACAAATATGTGAAATACAGATTTTTGTAGTGTTTTTGTATTTCTAAATTAATCTTCACACCCAAGCTCTGAAGGAGGCCATTCACTCACACACTTCAGCCGTGGTGTAGAGACAATGAAATACTGTAGAACTGCTTTTACATGACAGCATTTCTCCCTGCTCCTCCACGGCTACCTCCGAAGTCATGTGTCACTAATATATTCTCAGCCAGAGGGCATAGACACACTCACAACCCATTCCTTCACTGAGTTCTGTGAGGCAAAGCACTCGATCACAGAGCACTCACATACCTACACTGATCTGAGGGGATACAAGACATCCGGTCCCATGGAACTATAAACTACAAGCTAAGGCAGACCATGAGAGAGAGAGACTAAGACTTTCCAGAAATAATGAATCTGTAGAGTTCTGTTAAAGGAAACAGATAGCCTAAACAGTGCCAGCTTTCAGTTGTCTGGATGTATTTACCTAATAAGATGTTATTGATCTAGAGTAGGAAGGAATCACAGGGTGTCTTGGGAAGCATTACTATCAGATCCTTCTAAAAGTGGGATATCTTCTCAAGAGTGTTTTATAAAAGACTTCTTTATATTTAAATTTATTCTTTAACTTAAATAAGAGTTTTTTATTTAAAAAAAAAAGAGCATATCCATAACAAAACAGAAATCTGAAACTGAGTTCAGGACAGTTTATATTCAAATTACATAGGATAACTATCTTATCAATCAATAGCTGCTTTAGCCAAAATTATTTCTACTTCTTCCTTCTACACTGTGAAGACACAAGAGGACCTTATGTGATAGCTACCAAAACCAATTCATGATTTTAAAAATGTCTGTTATTCAATATCCAATCTATTGACTAAACCCTAAAAATAAGAGGCTAGACTTTTTTTTTTTAGGATTTATTTATTTATTTAATGTATATGAGAACACTGTCACTATTTTCAAACACACCAGAAGAGGTCATCGGATCCCATTACAGATGGTTGTGAGCCGCAATGTGGGTGGTGGGAATTGAACTCAGGATGCTCTTAACTGCTGAGCCATCTCTCCAGCCCAAGATCCTAAACTTTGAAGAATAAAAATGAATATGGACTAGGAGCTGATAATCTAGATACCTAACATACTATACAACATGGGATGAAAGAAATGTTAGACCAGAGGTGCTTAAAAATCATTCACATAAAAAATTGTCTCTCCAGAAAACGTCATCGTTTTCTAGTTAGATGCCCAGGCAGAAGCCACACCTTGAATCACACCATCTCTTAGAAGCTGACAGCTCTGCTCCCCCAGACGTGGGCAGGCTTCATGAAATCAGCTGACACCCTCAGAGAAAAGACTTGGAGCAGAAGGAATTCTACCCCCAGACTGCCTTTGGATTGAGCCTATAACACAAACTCTTCAGAATTTCCAGCCTATGAGTCTTCCCAATAGATTTCAGACTTACCAAAACTCACAACCATGCGAGGCAGTTCTGTAAATGAATCTCTACATATGCAGCTATATCTACCTGGATAGACAGAATGGGTATTTGTGTGCTTACACCCGACCTGCTCTGTTCTCCGAGAACCCTGACAATTGATAAGGCAGGATTAACTATTTCTACTGACCAATCCATCACCCGGGGTGAGACTCCTCCCAACCTTGCTCTGCGGCACACCTTTGGTTTGTCTTCCTTGAGAAGCACCAAAGCACTGCTTTCTTCTTATGATTGGTATATTGATAAGCTGAAATAAAGCAAGTAATATCTCTGCTTCTCTCTGCCCTTGAAGCTCATAAAGACCAGAAGACTGCTGGCTGCCACACAAGAGTCTACTGAATCAAGACCTTAACTACAGTCATTGTAATGTGGCCAATCATGAACTAATGTATTTTCTTTTCCTCTCTCTCTCTCTTTCTTTATTTTTTTTATTTTTTTATTTTCCAAGACAGGGTTTCTCTGTGTAGCCCTGGCTGTCCTGGAACTCACTCTGTAGACCAGGCTGGCCTCGAACTCAGAAATCCGCCTGCCTCTGTCTCCCGAGTGCTGGGATTAAAGGTGTGTGCCACCACTGCCGGGCATTCTTTTCCTCTCTTATGCCATCTTTTCCTCACCCTCTTCCCAACTCAAGCCTTTTCTTCATTCCCTCAGGAGCCATATGGGCCAAGGCAGAAAGAGGAATAATCTTCTGTTCATCCTGGCTTTGGTTTTCCAAAGAGTCCAAGCTTGAACTTAATATATCCAATGCCATGGGAGACAGCAAGGAATTCTCCACTCCAGCAGTCAATGACTAAGAGTCAATCTTTATGGACTGTGGAGCAGAGGTGTGGGATGGAATACCGTGGCCCTGAGAATGACTGGAGCAAACTGAACCAGAAATTGTCCACCCCACCCCAGGAAAGTAACAACTCTGATGACAGACAGCTACGAGTAAGGGCCTGCTGGGCACATGCCAAGGGCTCTTGCTTGTACTGATGCTGTTTCCTGGAACAGCAAGCGTAAGCTGGGCTGCTAATGAAGGGTAGCTCTGCCAGAGTTCCTAAATCTTCACCTAGAGTCTCTGCTTAGACTGTAGCATCAGACAGCAGAGGGTTCTAGAAAATTAACTTAGGCACTAAATCTGTGTACCCAAAGAATATCACTGATAACAATGGAGTGAAAAAAAAAATCTGGATTAAGAGTAATGAACCAGAGTGTAGTGGAATGTGTCTTCACCTCAGCAGGCAGTCAACTGAGGCCAGAAGATCAGAAGTCCAGGGCCACACTTGCCATATCAAGTTTGAGGCTAGTCTACATTATACAAAATGAAAAACAAAAAACCCTGTCTGCATTGACTAGCAGTCATAAGAGTCGGGATGAAGACTCTTCATTAAATCTCCATGCCTGCTTGGGCTCGCTATGCTTGCTCCCAGTGGCATGATAATGTAGGAATGAATATGCAGGAAAGACAGTACTCACATGGTTACTTCATCTTTGTTTAATAACTGCATCACCAGCAAGGTGATATGAAAGGAGCCATCGCCAACCATGGCTTTGGTCAGTCGCTTATCCTGTTGTAGTATTGAATTCTGCAAGACTTTAATTCCAGCTGTAATCTAATCACACATACAAAAAAAAAAAAAAAAGACTTAAGAAAAAATTTTAAGGAAAAATTTAAGTCAGTAAGAAAAATAAGCAAATTAAAATGATGTTGAGATTCCACAACTAAATAAACATGCAATTGTCTAATTGTTCCCACACTTCTAGACAGTTAACTTGGACACTTGGTATGATATACAAGCATAGAAAAGCAGAAATGTGTGTCGTCTTGCAAGCATTGAGCACAACGCTCTTTCTTTGCAGACTGAGTCACTGACTGAGTGGGAAAACTCCCTGCGGCCACACATTCTTTTAGAAATGTGACCTTGTAATATGGATCTGACTCACTAATTATGAACATTCCTAACAGAAAAGCTTTATTCTTCCACAGAAAGGTCAAATCAGCAGACAACATTCCATTTCTGTTAGAAGTAATATTTATTTGTCCCACAGTGAATGTGTTGGACCTATTCCTTGCTGCCTTAAAGGTTCTCTAGGATATGAGGAATTCCAATAAGAATGATTGCTGCCATGTTTCCTAACTTGTGTGGGGTGGGGCATAACCATGGAGACGGAGCTGAAGGAGTCTGAAGTCCAATGGTATGCATTCAGGAGAAAGCCCACAGGTCGGGCTGCTCCCTCTCAGTACCTGCTCTTCTGGAACAGGAAGAGGGATGGTGTATCTCCCTCCTCCATTTCCTGTTAGAGCCATAGATGCTAGTCAAAACTGTAAATGGCAGCACAATGGAGAGTAATCTGAAATAAAACAGCAAACCCTGAGAAAGGCCGCAGAGAACTCATAAAAAGCCTTGGGACAGCAGAATTAAAGAGAGAAAAGGAAAGGCTGTGCTGGCAATAGAAGCAGCATCCAGTAAAACAAAATACCAGAGGCAGGCATAAGGAGACAGGGGGTCATGAGCTTAGCTGGCTGTTCTGATTCTGGAGTGTCTGTGTTATCCTGAACAATGGCCGCATTATCCATTCATGGAATGCACTGAGCAAATCAGAAGACACCGTCCTGGGTCCTAGACTCTCTCCTTGAAGCAGCCTCCGAGTCCGATGCTTAATTGGACCCATGAGTTCCCCTCTTTGTCCCTGCAGAACCCGTTCTGAGTAAGAGGCTTGTGGAGTCACTTTGGAGAAAATCTCCCATCCTTGGTACCCTGACCACCTTCCCTGTGGCCTGCCTTCAGTCATGGTTCTGCCAAAGTCGCATGTTTCCTCTTAGCAATGATCCTCCCTTTGACCTTACCACTGTTCCTTGTTACAAAGTCCCACTGAACTTCTGTGGTCAGAATAAGACCCATCTTACTCACTAAGGCTGTTCCCTACCTCCTATATCCTAGCCCTATCTCCATGGACACCGGTAAAGTAAAAACAATCTGGCCTTAAAATTGTCCAAGGGGGGGGCTGGAGAGATGGCTCAGCAGTTAGGAGGATCCAGGTTGGTCCCCAGCACCCACATGGCAGCTCACAATTGTCTGCAACTGCAGTTCCAAGGAATCTGACACCCTCACACAGACACACATGCAAACAAAACACCAGTGCACACAAATGATTTAAAAAAAAACAAAATTGTCCAAGGAAATTAAAAATAGCCTTGACTTTGCTCAAATGGAAAAGAAATCAGCAAAATTTGACTGGAGTTGTTTCTAGTCATTGCTGGTTTTGTTAGACAAAAATATAAATTGACCTCAGCCAAGCATAAGTATCCAGCTACCATAGTGATCACATGACTAGGCTGTTCCAGCAGAGTAAACCACAGCAGGCAACTTTATAAGTATGACCAATTTATTTTACTCCCACGTTTTTCCTATAAATACCTGCCTACAACACAAGGAAACTGCACAGCTAAACCTCCTTAAAGTCTACTGTTCCCAATTCATGAATTGCTCCTTACTCAAACTTAGACTTTCCTCTAGGACAGCGGTTCTCAACCTGTCAATCGCAACCCCTTTTGGGGTGGAACGACTCTTTCACAAGGTCGCCTAAGACCATCTGCAAGTCAGATGTTTACATTATGGTTCATAACAGGAGCAAATCTAAAGTTATGAAGGAACAAGAAAAAATAATTCTAGGGCTGGGGGTCACCAGAACGTGAGGAACTGTATTAAGAGGCTGCAGTGCTGGGAAGGTGAGAACCACTGGGCTAAGAGTTTGGTGGCAAAAGTGGCACCCAAAGGAGACCCCAGTGACCTCCAGGAACACTGAGGAGCTGAACTAAAGGAAGGCACCAGGTCCATGATAGCTCCAGCAGGTGGAATGCGCCTGAGAAGAATACTGACCAGATCTTTCAAGGTTGCTTCTAGGGACCTGACAAACAGCCGAAAGGCCTGTCCAAACTATTTCCATTTTCTGCCC
Organism: Rhynchomys soricoides; assembly: GCA_019843965.1. Classification (NCBI taxonomy): domain Eukaryota; kingdom Metazoa; phylum Chordata; class Mammalia; order Rodentia; family Muridae; genus Rhynchomys; species Rhynchomys soricoides. The sequence continues at coordinate 1,100,838 of JADRCH010000256.1, forward strand.
ACAGACGACAGAATGGTCTACCACTCAGGCATAGAAGCAGGGGGAAAAAATCGATGAGTCACCCTCTGATTACAGGGCCAGATTAGCAATCTCACTTGTTAAACAGTTTCATTAAAACACAGCTTGAGTATTTCATTTAATTCTATCAACTTTGTTATTACAAAGAACTTGTAAATAAAAACATCACACACCAAAAAGTTAACTAGACTTAAAGCAGAAGTATTCCTTAATAGTACTGAAATGACTTTTATGAATATTTGTCAGAGGGCTCAGTGACCTGCAAAAAAATATAAGATTGAACCACAGCCAAACAGTTTAAAAGAACAATAAGAATAAGATGAGCACCAGCTCAGTCAGTGAGCACAGGTACCTGCTGCCAACCCTGACACCTGAGCTCAATCCCCATGATTCACTTGGTGAAAGAGGAGAATTGACTCCTACAAGTTATCTTCTGATCACCAGATGTGCACACACACACATTCACACAGACTCATACACACACACATTCACACAGAATCATACACACACACA